>OMOW01099944.1:0-14072 GCA_900312555.1 Lamprogrammus exutus
AATTCGGGGAGTGCAGTGAGGAGAGATGATGCTCGGTACAGTTTGAGACCTGACCTGTGTTGTGGCTGCAGTCACACTTTCACTTCCCACTGTCTGGACTCAGACTGCCAGCCATGTGATCTCACTTCACAGGAATCCACACAAACTTGTCAAAGTCACCAGGGACGGGCTGCTTATGGGTGAGCCACCGGTTTGCATTCATCAGTCAGAAGTATATTTACACAGATATATTCCTCTGACATACAGGGCTGATACTGCTCTTTCAACAACTCCCATCCACCTGGAAAACTTGCATTCAATTGAGATATTTTAGTCCACGTTGTTGTTTATTAATTCATTTTCTGTTTAAAGGTGTACATTCCTTATACTATTGAACATAGTGGGTCAACCTGTCTTTAAGAGCTGCCAACCTAATTTCAATGGCTTGGCCTCATGCAGGTATGAATGATGAGACTTTTCCACCTAAAAGGTCAACATTTTGAGGAACACACTGTTAAGTTGTCATGTCTTAGTTTAAAAAGTGAATACTGAAAAAAGAAAGAATGCAGAAAAGAAAACAGACAGCTTCAGCACAAACATATGAGCATCCTGTAACTTGTATTGTATGGAACCGTATTCAGAGACGCACACGTACAATCATTTTACTTGGCTGGCGGCAGAAAATGCAGAGGAAATTGCACTGGTTTAAGCTACCATTTAGTCATGTGGTTATGGTCTATTTGATGGAGTGCCAAAGCCATGCCCCTGAGTCATTTTACTGATGTATTTCCCATCATTCATTCCCAGAACACTAGTTGAATCATACACAAAAAAATAACCCAACTACCCAGAGTTTAAGGTGGTGAGCAATAAACATGTGTTCCTTTAACCATGCAGAGATGCTTTTCAACCTCCTCATTTTCCATCTTGTGGTTACAGACAGTTATTAACTGCTCAGATGATAAGTCATCATGTTAACTACTGACGCTGTCATCATTAGTGTGTCTAATAACATGGATCGGATATTGGTTAGACACTTTTGTTATATCTTCAAGCAGTGACAGGGCCGTGTGTTAAAGATGTTTACTCCTCTGGAATCAATAAATGCTGTGAGCAGTGTTATCCATGCACTTTGTATCACATTATGAAATATACGTCAGAGGAAGCTGCACACAAGATTAAGGAGTCCTCATAGATCAATGAAGACTATGAGCATTAATAAATCGCTGTGACTTCCCCCCTGGACACCCCTGGTTATTTTTACGCTCAGGCTGAACACTGATACACACAGACGTGCTTTAGCGTAAACTGGCAGAATTAGATTTGCCTGTTGGTGTTACAATCCAATATCTATCATTGAATGGGTTTTTTTCCTTCACGCCTACAGCCAAAGGTCCCTCATTTTAGAATTGGACAGAGGCCACAGGGCCAGTGAAAACTGCATTTCTGTTGAGAATTAAACTTATTACCATGTTTGAAAACTCAACTTCTCATTCAGGACGTTGAAGTGTGTGACGGCAAATCTTGATCTTGACTGAGGGTGGAAAACGCAGGCTGGTGGTCTCATGTTGTCAGGAAATGTTCTGTTATTGAACAACTTCAGATTTTAATCCCATGTTCAAATTTGCTTTCTTCCACCTGCACAAAGAACTCAAATTTCGCCCCAGCATAACCTCAATCAGACTGCTCACATAAACTGATCTCATAAACTTCATTTCCCATGGTGCATAGCAACCTTATTTGATCTGCCCAACTGAATATATCCCCACTGTGGAGGACAACAGAAGCATTTTGTCATCCAGCTGACCCTTGAAGTGGCCAGATGAAGGACAGAGAGGCAGAGGGGTGAAGAGTGGAAGGGAAACTTGGGCCAAGGTCAAGACAGCTAATTTGTTTCCTGTGTCCCCTGCTGTCCCTGAGAGGCAGACCAAACACTGCTTGTACAAGAGGGGCTTTGGTGTGGATGAGAGGGCATTGGGGCTGAATTCATCAGCTACTCAATGTTTAGATCAAGTAGAACGCAATGAGTAGTATTACTATCAAAATGTATTGAATAGCCAAAGTATCAAAAGTAAAAGTATTGAATAAGTATGGCACCTGAGAGTTAAATAATTGCTGCATTAGAAACATCTAAGTAACATTTAATTAAGTAACCAGATCTGGTAGAGCTAGGTAATACTTCATGACACTATGCAAGCATAAACTCTCGTCATATTGTCGCTGTTAAATGAAAACCTTGTATCTCCAGTGTTTCAGATTTTTTTTCCAGATCCATTATTTAACATGTTTCCCTTTTTTAAACTCTTCAGATAATGTCAAAAATGTATTTCTTCACACTGACATAAGCCTTCCTAATTCTTGTAAATTTTGAGATTTGGGATATTTTACATTATTGCCTAGTAAGAGTATATGAGTTTATTTTATGCTGTATGTAAAAAAAAAGCAAATTTGTTAGATTTTAGATTCAGTATGGACCGTTTTGAGTTTTGACACAGATAATTAGATATTTAGGGTTCAAGTTTTACACTTTTAATTTTTCAATATATACATAGTATAGTATAGTATTATATAGTATACATCAATCACCCAATTAGTGTAAAAATATTTTTAGAATCTTCGGCTGTTATCTGTAGCAGTTATCTGTATTTTGTGAAGTTAGGATCAAGATATTGTTCCAAAATCAGTTTTTTTTTTTAAATCCATAAACTTGTTGGAAACATAGACTAGTGGGTAGTTTTTCTTGATTTGCTCCTATCTTTTAGACTATAAATATTTTACATTACACTGTGTGTATGTGTATGGGTGTGTCCGTACTACATACTAATCATATAAAACCTGTGTCAGTACAGCAGCAAAATAACAGCTGAGCTCACGTCTTCAGCCATGCACAGCTGCCACCTGCACTGTAAACTAAAACTAAATCTCTGTCCCTAACCATGCCACTACATTTTCCAGAACTGTTATAATACATTTTTACAGTGATTTTAGGAATGGTTTTGACATGTCAACTCAAGAAGCATGAAATGCGTCGAGCCATCCATGTCCTGTATGTTGCCATCCATCAAATGTTTACTGGATTATACAACATAAAACAGTGTTTTGGCAGAGCAGCTCAGTGCTAGCCGCTTTTATCAGTCGCTGTCACAGAGGAAATGAATGTATTTGCCACCTCAAGGGCACACATGGTACCACTGTCAAACCTGTAAAGTAGTGGTTAATCACTGTCTGCATAAAGCTCCAGCCTTCAGTGGGAAAAAGCCATCAGCCATAGAGGAAAAAGTTTAAATTACCAAGCTCAGGTTTGACAAAGGCCAGACCCTGTAATTCACAGCACCTCGGTATGTATATGCATCGTTGTGGGAATACCAATTTATTTGTTTATGTGTACTTTAACACTGGCAAACACATTACATTTTATAAAATGTGGGTTATTATCTAGCTGGAATAAACAATGTACGTCTAAGAAGAGATAAGTTTGCCAAGTTTGTGATGGATGAATATATAGATTAATAGACTCAAAGTTACCTCTAGATCACTTTTTTCTTTTTAATTAGCACCTGTGAGCTGTTTCCCATTAACACTGCACACATTAAAAATCCCTCTGCTTTTTCTAATTAAGTAAAGTGGAAACAGATTAGATGGCTTCTTTGAACAAAGGTCAGTGATTGCACTTTGTCTCGCTCCTCTGTTTGTTTGTTTGGAGCGAGCCTGCCACTTCCTCTCAGAATGTCACTTCACAATCACTGTTTGTTTTACCCGACAACCTTTTCTTACCTTTTGTCTTCATCTCCTCTCTATCTTTTCAGAACTTGATCAATAGATAGAGACGTGACTCTCACTACTGTCAGCTTTGTCAGTATTTTTGTCTTTCTATGACAGAAAGAAAAAATAAATTCTGCTCCATGGGTGTGGAACAGACGCTGATGTGATATAGATTTTTGGTTGATATGATTATAAACTGCACGGACTGTCAGATTAAAGCTGGACTGATGAAAGATAGGCAGCAGTCAGAGACGTCTCTTGAGAGGCTGCAAGGCATGACATGGTTGTCAAGGAAGAATATGGTGACTCATCTCTCCCTAATCTCCCTTTCCTGGACAATTAATCAGACTTTCATATCCATTAGTCTGGCTTTCATAGCTGCTGTAATGACCAGACTACAGACATACTTCCAGGCCAAACTTGTCTCTTATAAAGACTAAAACAGACAACAGGAGTGTCTTAAAGCTCCCAAAGTGGAGTCTGGGGACCTCCAGGGGTCCTTCAGGAGGCTCCAGGAGTCCCTAGCAACGTGAAGAGTGGTTTAGTAGTTTAATCACACTGTAATTTAATTCACAACAAAGTATCCCACTATATCTCACTTACAGTGTAGAACGTTACACAAAACCTTCCCATATGGGGGTAAGACCAAAACAAACGAAGAGCTGCAGACTAATGTGTGTCGATTTGGGGTTGATGTTATGAGAATGTTTTACATTCTGTAGTGCAACTGTGCAAGGATTTTACATTTGAGATAATTTGTTATAGGGTTTGTTGTGTTTTCAATCATGTGCATTATGATAGGCAGCAATTAAGGAAAATGAATGACACAGGAAATTTATTCTTGAGCCATATAAAATTGATGTACTTTACTTCTGGATCTTTTTGAATGATTATCCTGAGAGAACTCATTTTGTGATGGACACATAGTAGATCCCCAAGAATAGGAAAAATATATAGACTTAATTTAGTCCACAGGTAATGAAATGTTCCTTTATTATCATAATTTATACCTTTATTATTCACAACATCTAATGTGGTGTGATCTCCGCCAACACATTCTTTTCAGCCTGAGCTCCCCGCACAACACAAAAAAGAAGAGGGGGAAAAAAATCTGTGAGTTACGCATGAGAAGGAGCTGACAAAAGGAGCCAGACGGGAAGAAGCAAACGACAGAATTTAATAAAGTTCAACAAGGCAGAAAGGATTGCACAAGCAGTGAATAGAGATTCGGCTTTTTTTTTCTACTTTACAACTTCTGCCTACTTAAACACTTTTACACCCTGTCCTTTTATCTGCGTCTGTATTCACTGAGAGAGGAATAGCTGGACACAGAGGGAGACGCTCATTCCATTTTTTATTTGAATGTTGACCAAGGATGGCCACCATCTGTGCAAACTGTCTGCTTCCATGACTCTGCTGCATCTCCAGCCATAAATAAACGACTTCTGAGATAATTCACACATTGCAATTTAGTGTCCCAGCACTATTTTGTCTTTTTGTACCTTTTTTAAGTTGAAGCAAACAGAAGAACTACATCATTTTCAGTAAACACTGATTTCACTCCAGCACCTCCTCACATCCACTTCTCCCATTTACAATGGCATCTGCTTCTTTTTTTTTTCTTATTTGTCATCATAAAGAAAACCTCTTCAGTCTTCCCAGAAGCCCAACCTACACTTATCTCTAGGTGACTTTTTTGTCTACTGAAAAGCTTCCACTAAGCTCAAACACACGAGGGGAGTGGTGAAAATGGGTTTGATGACATTGTTTTCAGTGATATGGATGTACGGCTTAAAGACAAAAGTGTTGCTTGAATGTTGTCATGTCAATAAGCCATCAGTCATGCCGCTAACAATAAGTTAATGATTCCCCACCAGTAATACATTTATGAATAGAGAAGTGTCTTCTTCAGCCCAGCAGGTGTGCCCATTAAAACAGAGCATGAACAAAATAATTGTGATTTGCAGATAAAATCCACTTTAGAAAGGGATTCCGACTGAGGAATTGTTGAAAGAGCTGTAATTTTCCACTAAAACGTGACACGCACTCACAGGAGCCCTGCTAATCAACTTGAGCCTGTGTGTGTGTGCGTTTGTTTTTGTGTCCATAAAATACATCAGATTTTCACAAACATCACTCATAGTATGTTTTAATGCTAAAGTTTTGACATTTTAGCAATTCTTTTTTTAAATCTTTGAGCTCTGTTATAAAAATGAACAATAATAGCCAAGATTTTCATATAAATAACTGTCTATTTTGTTACTCCATAGCAATAACACTGAGTGGCTCTACACGGTTTCCAGTGGAAAATATTTTACCTGTAAGAAATGATGCGTTTAGTGACTTTGAAGTTGTAGAGTGCAGAGGAAATGATGTGAATTTGTAGGTCAACATGGACAATCACTCTGCCATAGGTTCCTTCAAATTTACACTTCACTTTTCTCATAGATTTTTTGATGCTCTTTTTAAAATATTTTTTTTTCCATCATGTTTGACCCTCAGCTTGTAAAAATGTTGTTGTAAATAACATAAAGTTAAAAATAAAAAAAAGGGGTTGGTGCATTAACATGCATGATGGTACAAAAGAGGATGTATAACTGTAGCTGATTGGCTGATTAGAACCAGGTGAGGAATTCTATTTGCTATACGTGAAATCAGGCACACACTAACACAACAAATAATACACAGCACCAAATCTCTTCATATAAAATCCTAATTCGCATCACAAAAAATATAGGAAAAAAAGTGAATGAATGAAAGAGGAAAAAATATGATAAAAACGGTGACAATGTGTGCTTTCTTGTGTTTTTGGTACTCCACAACTGGCACTAATCACTGGTAGGTAAAGAACAGATGTCGTCTGTAACACTCAAGCATTCAAGCAGAACAATGTTAAAATTTGTCACAGGAAAATGTATATGTATATTTCTGTTTTAGATTTAGATACAACAAGATTATAACTGTAGATAAACTGTGGCAGATGATTCTGGGGAGCTGCTGCCTTTGTCATATTGATAAATGAAAGCTAACGGAAGCTAAGCTAAGGTAGCTAAGATAAGCTAAGCTAAGCTAAGCTAAATCCCTGTAAGCCTTGACCAGTCTTTGCTGGGAGGTTTTTATGGAGCTCACAATTATAGATTAGTGGTAAGGTGGTATGGCAAAAAGTATCTGAATTTTATTTGTGTTTGTGTAATGAACAGAAGACAAAACATTCAGCAGTTAGCTAAGCATTATTGTAAGATGACACATTTATTTTTGTCTAACATATTGATACTTGTTTGGTTTTTGATATTACATTATACTATAAATTCTTTGACAAACATCTCTTTGACGGTATAGCTGGAAGAACTGGAATATTTTTGGGCCATCCTTTTGTCCTTGTGTGTTCGTAGCCAAAATATAAGTGACATTCCTCAGTCCTTTAATTTTGGCTGGAACATGTCACAATGTCAGAAGTTTTCTGCTTTTAAGTCACCAGCTGAGTTCTAGAAATGGACAGATAAACATGCTTTAGCTGTTTAGCAAAGTAACAAAACGTCTAGACAGCAATTAACACAAATTTCCCTGAAGAATTAGTGTCATCAGTGTGAGAGCCCTGCTCTGGACTCTGGGGCACACTTTAAAACACTGTCCACTGAATCAATGCTCACCTCTCCACTCTCCCTTTAATTGAACTTTGTGGCCTACTGTCAAGACCTTTTGTCTAAGAAAACAGTCAAGTCTCACTGTGTACCAAAGCTCAAGCTAACTCATTCAAAGTACTTCGGTTGTTGTGATTATCAGTGTTTTTGGTTGTGATAGGCTCATTTGTGACGACCAACCAGTGCTGCTTTGTTGCCTCTAACAAAAATTACAATTTACTTTTCCTTTGTAACTTTCTTTCCTAATTTACCTAAAAGACACATGGAGGTGCAGCACATTGATGCTCAAGATTGATCCTTAAGATAAAATAATGTGTTTTGCCCAAACTATGCAATCAGGTAGCTACAGAATAAATTACACAGCATCTACATCAAATGCGACTGTGGCGACTAATTAGTTGGGTAGAATGCTGATGCCTCATAAATGGGAGCACAAAAGTGCCCAAATTAAAGAGCGGCTCACAAAAAGCAGCAGCTACAAGCAGCAGCACAGCCATGTAAAGTGATTCAGAAAGAGCGGTTCTTTATTGTGCTCGTTTCAGTCTTATATATTAAAGAAATGTTCCCCTTTTACTCTCTAGAATTGCACCTTGGAGGGACTTCCATGCAAAGAAGTCGACATCTATCATGCTGGCAGTGTTTCCACAGCAGTGTTATGGTGATAGTAAATTAAAGGAGGCACACATCAGGTAGCAAGGAGGATCCGTGGAATCAACAGTACACTTAAAATCGCAGATCTGTCACAGTTGGTGAGTTTCTGTCTTTTTGTTTTACATCCATGCTTCAATTTCCTTCTGCCTCTACATTCTGCCGTTCCCTCTTTCATTCTATTTTATGTTTGTTTTAAAAACAGCATGCCCTACTTTACTGGTGTATATAAAAGTCTACCATTTACCAAAAACACATATTTGTCGGACATATCTGTTTGATCTGTTTTCAATTTTCTGATTTCTATATATGGTAACACAAAGCAGTAGGTTTGGTTTTAACATTGGTTGGGCCATTTCATGTTGAATGACCAATATGCATGTTTTGCTTGTGGACTTTTACATTTTATTTTATCAATATAAATCTGAGGCCAAAATTAATATCTAATATGTACACATGATAGATTTTTCAAATGGTCTAAATGGTTTGACTCATCCCCTAAAATATATACTGTATGTCCCCACCTCTATGTACCACATAAACCTATAACAAACCTCATCACTAAACCACTGTCAGAGCTCACCTGAGACCCCACCACTGTCCCCTCAGTGTGCTCTCCTGACAAACTACTTGATAGTGCTTCCTGCAGGCAATGTTATAGTGTGTTGGTGTGTTGAGACAAAATAAGCCTTGCTAATGAACTTCCACTATTATGACATTTTACAGTTTGAACGTCCTACTGTAAAAGCCATTTTAAAGCCTCGCCTGATATTCTGTAGCTCTGTTCGCGCTTTCAGTCTGTTGATTTGGGCAACACGACAACACGACACCTACAGCTAATAAAATGCCACATTCATTACAGAGACACAGCAAAGGACATAAGTTAGCAACACTTTACAGCCACAATTTAAATATACAAGCAACTAAGTGATGTTAGTTCTATCCAGCGAAGATGTGATTTTATTTCTATTTATTTCTATTTTCTATTTTCTAGTTTTAATTGTTTAAACTCTCATTTTGAACCACTTCAAATTCTCTGCTGTTTCCACTGATCTGAGCAATCTGAAAAATCAAAACTCAAAAAAGGTCAAATATTGCAAAACATTGTTTTTATGCTCACTTGAAGTAGATTTTGTCGATAAAGAATAAATTCACGAAACTGTTTCAAAAGTGTTTTATTCCAGAGTTGGGCGTAAGCCGCATGACAGATATTTACAGGAGCATGGCATATTTTGTGTGAACCGAAGATTTAATCAGAGAGTTTTATCTGCGAAAAAGAAGCTACAGCCATACTCGAAGGAAAGCAAATGCAAAGGCAATAATATATCAAGGACTGCAAGAGGATATGCGCGACAAACTGTGGCGAGTCTTAAGCTCTAAATGGAAAGCACTGGGAGCTGTACAGCAGCAGTGCTGATGGAACCAGGAGATGAAATGTTGTGTTTTTGACCAGATGGATGAAATATTGGGACAATGGCCTACAGTCACTTCACTCAGCTGTTATCAAAAGTTCAGTTAAAGTTGACATCATTAATTTTTGGCTGAATGGTCTTAGTACAACATGACGTCACTGTAAACTTAGCCGATGGCTCTTTCTCTCATTATAGCCCAAGCATTTGGTCCACAAGAAACATGGACAGATTTGTGGATATAATGATTATTAATTCCCAAAGAGCTACTAGGTGATTCCATGCTTACTTCTCGTCTTAATATCGGAGGATGAGAAAAGCAAGCCTTATTCGCATAAACTCACTTAATGGAAACACTGCCATTTCGCATTTGAACTTTGGACTTGAACTTTGTGTATGAATGAAAATTCCCCCATGTTTTGTGCAAAAACGGATAATGGAAACATGGAAACAGATGCGCCAACAGCTGCAGGTAGCTGACAAGTGCGGCCTGAGCTGCTAGATCAGTGGGAATCCTGCATAACTTTGCTCCTTAACTCCCCATCAAAATAGCCCATACAGAAAACACTCAACCCTGGCTGACTCTGGCCCCTTTTACACCTTGCACTGACATGCATGCTTGTTATATAGATATGCTGTCTGCATTGCGATCAGATCTCAGTAGGTAGGCTGTTGCAAAATTTAAAGCCCATCCTTCCTCCTTGCTCCTCATCATCCATTCATAAAATAACTAATAATTTTAATGCTTGGGAAGTCACAGTCAGCATTCCAGCGACAGGTCTCCATTTACGGCACATCACAACTCCCACTCAAATAACAAAATATTGGGTGGGACAGTTCTCTAGCAACTCCATATTGGTAGGTACCTAACCTATGTGGTAACCATAGGAAGACTCTTAGTCTGTTTCACATTGTGATCCTGTAATGGAATGTAAAATGTGTAACCTGAATGACATCCATATGAATTCATGAGATCATGTTTGACTGTCACACATGAACACAACTGTATAGGTTGTTTAATATTTTCCATTTAGTTCAGTATGATAATATCTATTTTTAAGAAAACATTAAACTCAGGAGTTCATACTGTAGGTTGTACCAATAAGTGACTCCTTCAAAACAGTATCCAAATGTGACATTTATTTATTATATAACTCTGTTTTGTAGGAAACAATGAAACTTTACTTGGCCTTGTGGGAAGACATTAGACAAACCAAAATCAGGGGAGATTCTGACCATCTGCAAGTCAATATTTGACTCTCCTGCAGTGAGAGGCCTCTCAGTTTTTGCACTTTATAAATTCCCTCAAACTTGCGGCTCAGGAATGCCATCTGAAAGCATCTGTTTCTGCAAGTGATTACTAGGAATTACCACTGTTAAATCCATTACTCGAGGTTATGATTTATACCTGACTGCAGTATGATAATTTAATTTTCTAATTTCATTTCATTTCCTTTATGTCAGCATTTTCACTGATTATCGAATTTCATTGTGGTTGGCTGCCTGGACATGAAGAGTTTCTGAAGAGCGTTTAAGGACAGAGAATGAAAGATAGTTTAATGGACATGAAAAGTGAAATCATAGAAAAGATGTTTGCCATGTGTTAGATTGTTATTATGTAATACAACGGCATTCGATCATTGTTGAAACTGAAAATTAAGCTTAAAACAGAAAGAGTTTAGACTCTTTCGACTATTTAAGAGTTTAAGTGCTTTGAGCTGAGGTCTAACAAACCATGCATCAGTGTAAGCAGGGCTTGGAAAATCTACTTTCATGTCAGTGCTTGGATCCTCTAGATGGCATGGCACACTGCCCCGGTTACCATGGCTATGAGAGGGTTTCAGAGAACATTAATCATGAGGATTTAAGTTTCCTTTCTTTTATTTTTCAAAACGACACAGAATCTCTTCAGACAGCCTTTACAAAGCTGATTTATGATGTTCAATATCTCTGCGAGTAGATCATGGGAAATGACTCCTAAAGGTAACAGTTTTTATTAGCGAGGCAGGACAGCGGTCACACTTTATTGGTTGAACTGTTTTTGTAGCAAATGGCCACACTGTCATGTAAAGAAAGATTTGATCTGCAGCAGGGAGACACTGGTGATCAAAAAAGGGTTATGGTGTAATGTTAGCCATCAATGTGTGTCAAATTCTACAGCTTTTTAGGATTTATATGAGTATTTTCATTTAATTAACTTTTTTTTAAAACTACATTTAATTTTTAATCTTTTTTACTTAGATTATAATTTGCTGCCCATGTGGATTTTAAAGTGTGAAAAAGCAGTCTGGGCTGCAGGTTTTATAGATTAATGAAGATTAAATGTCTTGGAAAGGCTTTGGCATGAAAAGGTTTATTCATTTGGTACAATGGCCACACTTGGCACTCAACCAGCTTGTTATTAATTGTCCAATCTGGAACCTGTAGATGAGATTTGATGTGGCAACTCCCAGATTGCCATGAGATAGAATAGAAATCTTTATGCTCAGATATTTTACCCATGATACAGAGGTAGTTGATAAAAAGGAAATCTTGCATAAACAAGCATCACTCTAGTTGCAGTGCTACTTTTTTTTAAGTACAGATTTTTTTTTCTGCCTTTGTTTTTAGTCAGACACAGCAGATTGATGATGGCGTGACAGAGTGACATTGCATTCTGGGAACCAGGACTATGGCCATAAATCCATGGCGATTCAGCTTTACAATGGCCTACTGTCTAGCCATCAGAGGGTAGGAGGTTGTTACTGCAACACCCTAGTGAGCTGCTAGGGTACCACCATTATGTCTTCTTGGGTGAAAAAGGGGGGATGAAGACACAAGGGGAAATGGTTAGGATGGTAATGAATTATGAAAAACTAATACAATGAAAAAGAGAGAAAGGAGGAAGAGAAAACGTTCTTTGGGGAGTGGACATTTCCCACGCTCTTTAGATGGTAAAATGCTATGATTCTGTTCAAGTAGATCTGTCAAATCAGAGCCTCTGCTGTATTAGAAAGCAAATAAAACACACAGACAAATAAACACTCAATGTTTCTTATTGACCTTGGAGAGCCAGCTGTGTTGTGAATGCAGTTCAACTTGGCTCTCAGCACCCTCTCTGAATTCTGGTGTGTGTGTGTGTATGCTTTTGCTTTCTTCTCAGTAGTGCGTGTGGATCAGCGGGACTGGATCGCTTCAGTATGAGTGTGTGCGCATTCATCTGCATGCATGCATGCGTGCGTGTGTGTGTGGGTGTGTGCACGCATAAAATCTATAGCTTCAACTCTTTATTCTGATTGGTCAAAACAAGTCCGTAGGTTATTGATAGAATACCCGCAGGCTATTTGCAACTGCGATTTAATAGTAATGAAATGAGCTATATTACGATATGACTAAATAGTCTTGGTACATGTTCACATAAAATATACTTAGGCTCCAGGTCCCACTAATTAGAACTCAAAGTGGATGAAAGGCCTTCAGGTTGTGTGCGCCACATACAAGAAACAAACCAAAAGAGACACTTGAAACTCGAACTCTCTGGTCTCGCTGAACCATTCCAATAACCTGATACCAGAGGTTTGTACACTGGATTATTAATTTCTTATAAACGTCTGAATGTAGTCACTATATCGTGTGCAGTGTATCACTGCAGTGTGGCCACAATAAGTGAGTGATTAGAGATTTGTTTTTTTAAGTTAGTTTTACTATATACTGCATATTCCTCCAAAAAAATTGTTGTGGAAATATTACAATATAGAATAAGTTTGAGGCAGATCTCTGCTTACACAGGTGAGCTTTGTTTATTGACAAACTCGTGATCACGGAGAGGAACAGGCGGCATGCGATGTATAATTCTTCTAAACTAGTACTTCACTTGAAGCTGCCTAAAATACAAGGAGAGGAAGGAAGGGGGGGAGTGGGGGCAGTGCGTGCCTATACAAGGTTAGTGTCTGTGAGAAAGTTTACAGATAAGAGAGGAGAAAGGAGTAGAGGTTAGAGAGGTTAAGGACTACATCTGGAGAATGAAATAGAGAAGGTATTGTATTAAGAAAGCAAGGTTGATTTTTTTTTCTACAACAGAAATTTTACTCTTTCAAGATTTTTTATCAAGATTCTTTGTAAAACTTCTTTTTCCAGAACTGTATTGTTTTTCCTTACACGATCTAAAAGTTAGATAAGTAAAATTAGTTCTATTTAACATCTACGGTTATGACAACAAATAACGATTTGAAGAAAAATGCAGGATCAGAGTGGGATATCATTTTTAAATAAATAACCTTAACTTCTAATTTAAAGTGTTTAGAAAAGGTGATAAGAAAGTTAAATCCTGCAAGTAAAACAATAACTGTGACTGGTAAGAGCAACTAATGTTACCCCGTAATGCTTAATGGTTCACCAACATTTTCCTCTTTGAGAGTAAATAGGCACTATTTTGGTTTAGTATGATTGTGTGGAAAATACTTTTTATCACCACAAAGACTCTTGGTGATTTGGTAATGGGAGCCATGCCCGAAGTCCCGGCATTCATGGAGTCTCTCCTTCCCTCTCCAATGCAGCTCTACAGTACATCCACCTCCTCCTCCTCCTAGCAATCAGCCCTGCCTCCGCTCATGCTCCTCTCACCGCTCCGCAACGCTCACACACTCCTCAACAG
>OMOW01099952.1:2021-16164 GCA_900312555.1 Lamprogrammus exutus
GTTCAGACGTGTGCTCTTCCGATCTCAAGGCCTTGAAGTCTGTGTTTTTGATCTCCGCTCGAGCTGAGTTCTCCACTTCCACATCTCCCTTGAACCACTGAGCTGTGGGGATAGGCTTTCCACCCACACTGGCCTCTAAACTGAAGGTCTCTCCGGCATTGACAACAATTGTCTGGTTGTACATTGGATCAGTCTCATACTTAGGTGGGTCAACTTCATCCTTAGCTGTGATGGATCCTGTGCTCTCAGAGGGCTTGCTGACAGCCCCAGCAGCATTCCTAGCAATGACTCTGAAGTCATATTTACAGTCTTCTGTCAGGCCAGTAACTGTGAATTCCTTTTCAATTATATTTGCAAAGCTGGCCTTCATCCACTTCCCATCAGGGAGGTCACGTTTCTCTACGACATAGCCAGTGACAAGACTTCCACCATCATACTCTGGGGGAGTCCACTGCAACTTCACTGAATGTCTGGTCACAATGACAGCCTCAGGATGGCCGGGAGGATCGCAAGGGTCACGTGCCACGTAGACCTCAGACACTTTGCTGCATTTTCCAATGCCAACGATATTTTCAGAGTAGACTCTGTACTCATACTCAATACCTTCCTCCAGAGGAGTAGACTTGAACCTGCAGTCTTGGATGAGGCTCTTGTTGATCTTGGTCCAGAGGATACTATTCTTCTCTTTTCTCTCCAGATGGTAGCCCAAGATGGCACTGCCTCCATCAGATGGGGGTTTGTGCCACTCTACCACCATATAGTCTTTTGTGTATGAAGACACAAATGGTGTTCCGGGAGGGCCAGGCTCTTGGAATGGATATTGGGCCACAACAGGCTCTGAATCAATTGCATAACTCTTTCCATATCTATTCTCAGCATATATTCTGAACTGGTATTCAGCGCCTGTCTTCAGATTGGACACTTTTAGCGTTGTTCTGGCAACAGTGGCAGACACCACAACCCAGTTGGTTGTAGTTGTGTCTCTCTTCTCCACCACATAGTTGGAGATCTGGCAGCCACCTGTATACGTAGGTGGCTCCCAGATGAGAGTGATACTCTCAGCACTGATGTCATCTAACTTGACAGGCCCAGTCGGTGGGCCTGGCTTGTCTAGGGTGATCACCTCAATAGTGGCATCCTTGGATCCCAGGGCATTTGTGATATTGATGCTGTACATGCCTCCATCCTCTCTGGTGGCATCTTTTATGGTTAGAGTGGTGTGATGTGCACTGTCAGTGACATTCACTCTGGTGGTCTGCTTGAGGGCAGCTCCATCCTTTGTCCATGTAATGCTAGGCTTTGGATGGCCAGCAATTGGGACCTCTATCTTTAGGTCATAGCCCGCCTGGACACTGTAGGTGCTCATTTTAGGCCTCACTGCAGGCTCAATCACAAGGTCCTTTGCTACAACAGAATGAGCCAGTTGTCTTGGATCACTCCTGCCCTTGTCATTGACAGCAACTACTCTGAAATGGTACTCCTCTCCCTCAAGTAAGTTGGTCACCACAGTTTCAAAGGCCTTTACACTAGCACACACACACCATGCTTCACTATCCTTAGGTGCAATTTCCACATCATAATGGCTGATCCTACTGCCACCATCATGCACAGGCTTCTCCCATGTGAGGGTGACACTTTTACGAGTAACGTCAACTACACTGACTTTACCAGGTGGCTGAGGCTTCTCGGATATCTTAATTGGCTCAATCGTTTTTGCAGGAAGACCCACACCATATTCATTCTCAGCCAGAACTCTGAAGAAGAAGATTCCTCCTTCCGGAAGAGGTTCAATTTTCCACGACATCCTGTTGCAGGTTGTGACAGGGGAGTAAACCTTCCTGGTGCTTTCGCGCTTCTCAACAATGTAGTGCTTGATCTTTGAGCCACCATCCAGAAGAGGAGGCTCCCATGTGAGTGTGACATAACTCTTGGTGATCTCTTTCACAATTAAGTTAGCCGGTGGGCTGGGTGAGTCCATGACTCTGACACTGATGAAGACTGACTTCACTCCACTGGCATTCTCTGCAGTCAGGGTGTACTTGCCGCTGTCAAATCTGTCTACATTGTCAATGACAAGTGAGGCATAACTGCCTGTGTTGTCAATTTGGGCAGTCTCCTTAATCTCACCATCAGCTTTGCCCCATTTGACCTCAGGAGCTGGACGTCCTCTCACAGGAACAAACAACCTGAGAGTGCTAGCAGCTCTGATGTTAATCATCTTTCTCATATCAGCATCAAGGTCGAGGTCAGGGGCCTCAAGCTTCTCCTCCAGCAAGATCTTTCCGGGAACATCAGCATGCTCACCAATGCCAACTTTGTTAATGGCACAGACTCTAAACTGGTACTCGTGCTTTTCCAGCAGCTTTGTCACAGTGAACTTAGTGTCTGTGATTCCAGTGGGAGGAGTACAGATGAACCACTCATCAATCCCATCGCAGGCTTCAATAATGTAGGCCTGAATCTCACAGCCACCATCATAGATAGGTTTGCCCCATGTAAGGGAAACAGTGGATCTGGATGTGTCCACCACCTTGGGGTTGTTGGGTGGGCCTGGTTTGAAGATAGGATCTAGTGCTTTGAAGTACAATGTAGCATGGCTAGGTTTGCCAACACCTGCAGCATTTTCAGCAGCAACTCTGAACTCATAGCTGTGGTTTTCTAAGAGTCCTGTCACTCTGAAGCGCAACTCACTCACGGTACGCTTGTTGCACCTGGTCCATCTTACACCATCCTTGTCACGTTTCTCAACAATGTATCCTTGGATAGGGTTGCCACCATCGTTGGCTGGTCTCTCCCAGGTCACAACCATGGAATCTTTAGTAATGGTGGAGACCTCTACTTCAGTTGGTGGGTCAGGAGCAAAAAATGGGTTTCTGGCAATCATTGGCTCAGATTCCAGAGGCTCACCAACTCCATATTTGTTGACTGGAATCACTCTGAAGATGTACTCATTACCAGGGAGAAGCTTGGTGATCTTCAGGTTGAGGGTCTGAACCTTGGGTTCAACTACAGTCCAAACTAGTCTGCTGGTTTCCCTCTTCTCAACAATGTAATGAGAAACATCACTGCCCCCATCCTGCTGGGGTGGTTTCCAGGAAATGGAGCATTTCTCACTAGTGACACCATAGATGGAGATCGGACCCTCTGGTGGACCTGGTCTATCCAGAACCTTGACATTTATGTTCACTGATTTCTCTCCTCCCACATTCTTCACGAGCAAAGTGTACTGGCCTCCATCAACACGGATGGCTTCCCTGACAATTACACAGGCTGTGAAGTCTGTGTTCTTGACCTCTAGGCGAGCTGCTTCAGTAATCTGTTGACCCTCCTTCAGCCAGTGCACTGTTGGCACAGGTTTACCATAGATACCAGCCTCCAGTCTGAATGTCTCTCCAGCATTAACCACCACAGCCTGAGAGTATCTGGCATCCAAGTCAATCTTGGGTGGATCTACCTCATCCTTGGCAGTGATGGCTCCAGTGGTGTCTGATGGCTTACTGAAGACACCTGCAGCATTCTTGGCAACAACGCGGAACTCATAGATCTGATCCTCAGCAAGTCCTGTGACAACAAACTCGGTTTGAATGATGTTTGTGAAGCTGGCCTTCATCCAGCGGCCATCAGTTCCCTCCTTCTTCTCAACCACATAACCTGTGATCTTAATGCCACCATCATACTCAGGTTTTGTCCATCTTAGGGTCACCTGATTTCTGGTCACAATAACAGCCTCTGGTTTCCCTGGTCTGTCACAAGGATCTCTGGCCACTTGCATCTCACTCACTTTGCTTGCCTTGCTGAGGCCAACAATGTTCTCAGCATAGACTCTAAACTCATATTCAATACCTTCCTCAAGGCCAACAGCCTTGAATCTGGTTTCTGGAATAACTTGTTTGTTCTGTTTCACCCACAGTATACTGTTTCTCTCTTTGAGCTCCACATGGTAGCCCAGGATCTTGCTTCCGCCATCATTGCTGGGTTTATCCCATACAACCACCATGCTCTCCTTAGAGGCGGACTGGACCGCAACACAATGGGGCTCGCTGGGGACTTCAAATGGATACTGAGCAACAATGTTATCAGATAGCAGGGCTGATGACTTGCCATATCTGTTCTCAGCAGCAATCCTAAACTGGTACTCTAATCCAGTCTTCAGACGGGCTGCTTTAATAGTGGTTCTGGCCACTGTAGCCGACACAATCTGCCAGTTAGTGGTCGATGTGTCTCTTTTTTCCACAACATAGTTGTTGATAGCGCAACCACCATCATACTCTGGTGGGTTCCAGGACAGGACCACACTATCAGCAGTGACCTCATCCAGCTTAATGGGGCCTGTTGGAGGACCAGGCTTATCCAGAACAACAACGCTGATGTCAGTAGAGGCCTCTCCAGCAGTGTTGTTCAGTTTAATGGTGTATATGCCCACATCATCTCTGCAAGCCTCCTTGATGACCAGTAGTAGGCTTTTGTCTGAAGCTTCAGCATTGACTCTAGTTGTCTCCTTGAGAGCAACACCATCTTTGAGCCACATCACAGTTGCTTTGGGACAGGCAACATATGGTACATCTATCTTGAGATCGTCTCCTGCTAGCACACTAAACGTGGAGAAAAGCAGCTTGAAGGTTGGTGCAATGACCAGGTCTTTGGCTACCACAGGCATGCTGAGGGGACGCGGGTCGCTGACTCCCTTCTCATTGGTGGCTGAGATACGGAACATGTACTCCTCTCCCTGTGTCAGGCCAGTTACAACAGCCTCGTTTGTCTTAACCACCATGACCTGGGTCCATTTCTCACTGCCCTTACTCTGCATCTCAACAATATAGCCTGTGATTCTGCTGCCACCATCATGGTCAGGCTTTTCCCAAGACAGTGTGACACTGGTTCCTGTGACTTCACAGAGGGACACTTTGCCTGGTGGAAGAGGCTTCTCGGATACCTTAATTGGTTCAACAGTCTCAACTGGGAGACCAATGCCGTATTCATTCTCAGCCAGGATTCTGAAGAAATACAGCTTTCCTTCCTCCAGATCTCCAATTTTCCAACTGGACTTATGGCAGTTGCCACAGACGGTTGAGTAGGCCTTTCTGGTTGATTCACGCTTCTCTACAATGTAGTTGTGAACTCTGGAGCCACCATCAATGAGAGGCGCATCCCAGATCAGGGAGACTGAGTCTTTAGTGACCTCCTTGATGACCAGATTCTGAGGCGCTCCGGGAGTGTCGAGCACTCTGACATTAACAAAGGCGGTCTTACTTCCTGAGGCATTCTCCACAGTCACCATGTATTTTCCCCCATCAAACCTGTCCACATTGTCCACTTGCAGAGTGGTGAATGATGGAGTGATTTCAATGTTGGCTTTGTCCAGAGATTCTCCATGCTCTCTTGACCATTTTACTTCAGGTGTTGGTCTACCCCTGATGGGGACAAAGAGTCTGAGTGTGCCACAGGCTCTGATACAGACCACCTTACGCAGCTCAGCTCCAAGTTCAATTTCTGGTGGAAGCAGCCGGTCTTCCGCCTTAGGTGTTCCAGGCACAGCAGCAGGCTCTCCCACACCTTCACTATTAGTGGCACAGATGTTGATTTTGTAATCTTGGTTTTCTTTCAGGTTGGTGATGGTGAAGGAGGTGGCCATCCATCCCTTCTTGGGGGTGTGAATTGTCCATTCATCCTCTTCAGGCAGACAGGTCTCCACAATGTAGCCAGTGATTTCAGAACCACCATCATAGACAGGCTTGTTCCAGGCAAGGGTGATTGAGGACTTGGTTGTGTCCAGCACTCTGGGGTTTCCTGGAGGTCCAGGCTGGAAAATTGTGTCTATGGCTTTGTAGAATGGACTGGAAAGACTAGGCTGGCTGAGACCAGCATTGTTCTCAGCAAGAACTCTGAATTCATACTCATGTCCAGGGGTGAGTCCAGAGACCTTGAACCGGAGGTCAGTCACAGTCCTCTTGTTGCACTTCACCCAGCGCAGGCCAGTCTTATCTCTTCTCTCAATGATATAGGTGTTGATTCTGCTGCCTCCATCATGTTCAGGGCGTTCCCAACAGACAACCATGGAGTCCTTGGTGATGGTGGTGACCTCAGGCTGCTGGGGTGGGTCACTGGTGACATAGGGGTTAGCGCAGACGACAGGCTCAGACTCTACAGGCTCGCCCACACCGTACTTGTTGACAGCCATGACTCTGAAGATGTACTCATTACCCTTCAGAAGCTTGGTGACCTTGAACCTGTTAGCCTGAAGGTCAGTGGCCACGTTAGTCCATGCCAACCTGCTAGTCTCCCGCCTCTGAATGATGAAGTACTCGATCTTGGCACCGCCATCATGTGTTGGATGCAACCAGTTAAGGACACACTTCTCAGCAGTGATGTCAGTAACAGTGAGAGAGTCTGGTGGTCCAGGTCTGTCGAGTACTTTGACATTGAAAGTGAACTTGGCAAAGCCACCAGGGTTGCTGGCTGTCAAAGTAAAAGCACCACCATCCCTCCTCAGGGAGTCCTTGTTTATAAGAACTGTGTGGAAGTCTGATGACTTTATCTCTAGCTTGGCTGTGTCCACCAGCTCCTTTCCTTCCTTGGTCCACACCAGAGATGGGATTGGTCTGCCAGTCACATTGCCCTCCAATTTGAACACCTCTCCCGCCATTACAATGATGTTGCTGCTATAAGAAGCATCAACATCAAGTTTGGGCTCCTCAATGTCATCTCTGCACGTGATCGCCTCTGACAACGGAGATGGGGCACTGACGGCACCAGCTGAATTTCTGGCAAACACACGGAATTCATAAGTAGCATCTTCAATCAGACCACTGACAGTGTAGATTGTCTTCAGGATGTTGTTGAAGTTGGCTTTGAGCCAGCGTCCATTGGGTAGCTCTCTCCTCTCTATTATGTAGCTAGTAATGGAGAATCCACCATCACCCTCTGGTTTGGCCCATGAAAGAGTCACCTCATGTCTTGTGATATTCAGTGCCACAGGCCTGCCTGGTGGGTCCACTGGGTCCAGAGCATACATAGGCTCAGAAGGTTTGCTAGCTTTGCTAAGACCAGCCATGTTTTCAGCAATTACACGGTGTTCATACACGATTCCATCAACAAGACCTGTAGACTTGAAGATATTTCCAACAACCAGAGATTTGCTGATCCTCTGCCACAAAATGCTGTTTTTCTCTTTCCTCTCCACATGGTAACCAAGGATGACACTGCCTCCATCAGAGGATGGCTCATTCCAACTCAGAGTCATGGCATCCTTGTTGAAGGATGTGACTACAGGAGTACCCGGCTGCCCTGGCACATCAAATGGATAGGCAGCCACCACTGCATCAGAGAGGATGCAGGGTCCAATGCCATATCTATTCTGTGCCTTGACACGGAATTGATATTCAGTTCCAGTGTTTAGACGGGCTGCCTTGAATGTGGTGCGGATAACTGTGGCTGCTAGCTCCACCCAAGAAGTACCAGTGGTCTCACGCATCTCAACAATATAGTTGTTGATGGGAACACCTCCATCGTTCTCTGGTGCCTCCCAGGACAGGAGAACATAGTCACATGAGACCTCTTCCAGCTTAATGGGACCAGTTGGTGGCCCTGGAATGTCATGGACCAGGACTGTGATGGTCTCAGTTACTGTACCCAGGATGTTCTTTCCAGTCACGGAATACTGGCCTCCATCAGTCCTCTTGATCTCACTGATATTGAGGATTGTCGATGTTGGCGTGGTTTCGATGTTCATTCTCTGTGTTTCTTTCAGCACCGTGTCTCCCTTCTTCCAGGAAACCAAAGGTCTGGGTTTGCCAAGCACTGGGATCTCCACCTTTACACGGTCCCCTGCCTTGGCGATGACCGTCTTCTGGTAGACTCCACGCAAGTCGAAGGATGGCATGCTGGTCTGCTCTTTAATAACAGCGGGCCTGCTCTCACGGGGGTCACTCCTGCCTGATGCATTGACTGCCATGATACGGAAGATATATTCTGCACCCTCAGTCAGATCTGTCACAGTGTAGTCCAGAGCCTTAATGGCAGCCACATGGACCCACTGGTCAGTGTCCTTCCTCTGGGCCTCAATGACATATCCGGTGATCAAGCTACCCCCATCATGCAGGGGCTTTGTCCATGCAAGGCTGGCAGTGTCAGCAGTCACATCTGTCACAAAAAGGTTTTCGGGGGCAGTGGGGGCCTGGGACACCCTGATTGGCTCAGGGGTTTCAGCAGGTTCACCAACACCAAGGTCATTCTCAGCAGAGACACGGAAGTAGTAGTAAGCTCCCTCCTCCAGGTCGAGGATCTTAAAGGAGCATTTCTGCCAGGTGGTGCTAAGCACCGTGTAGGCCTTCTTGGTGGCCTCCCTCTTTTCAACAATGTAGTTGTGAATCTTAGAACCACCATCAATGATGGGGATTTCCCACTGCAGGGTGATGCTGTTCTTTGTGATCTCTCTTGGTTTGAGGTTGACTGGGGGTCCGGGCGTATCCAGAACTTTCACGTTAACAAAGCCAGTCTTCTTTCCAGCAACATTCTCCAAACACAGATGGTATTTACCTGCATCATATCTGGTGCAGTCTGGAATAACCAGCAAAGTGTAGGACTCAGTGGTATCAATGTGCGCCCTTGTTTTCAGGTTGGTGTCATCTTTGCTCCAGGTTACTTCAGGAACAGGACGACCTTTGATGGGAATAAACATGCGGATTGAGGCACGACATCTGACCACCAGCGTTCTTCTGAGTTCGGCATCTAACTCAAAGTCTGGCAAGGTTTCTTGGTCCACCAGTTCAGTCACTTTCTCAACCTCAGCAGGTTCACCAACTCCCTCAGAATTCAAAGCTTTTACTCTGAAATGGTATTTGCCTCCCTTCTGAAGGTTACCAAGAACGTATTCAGTAGCTTTCAGAGGAATCTGTGTCTCAGTCTCCCAGTCATCATGTCCTTCCTTTTTGTACTCAACGATATATCCCTCTACCTCAAGACCACCATCGTAGTGGGGTCGGCCCCAGGCAAAGGTGGCTGTGGTTTTTGTGGTGTCCATAATTCTGGGGTTGGATGGAGGACCAGGTGGATCTAAGAACAAAACAGTTTTAATTGAATAAGAGTTTTCATTTCATTGCTGTAAGATTCTGAACTGAGTGAGTCCATGTTTACTTACACACAATATCCTTGGTCATGACAGGGTGAGATGGCTCGCTGGGCTCCCCAAATCCAGCCTTGTTCTCAGCAGTTACTCGGAACTCATACTCTACTCCTTCGCTCAGGCCCTGCACCTTGAAGCGCAGGTCTGGGATTGTCCTCTTACATGCTCTCACCCATCTCATTCCTCTCCTCTCTTTCCTCTCCACGCAGTATCCTCTGATATCACTTCCTCCGTCCATGGCGGGCCTCTTCCAGGAAATGGTGACAGCATTACGGCTGACATTATCAACCTCTGGGGTCGAGGGTGGGCCTGGCGGGCCTGTCAGAATGAAATAGGTGAGAACATTTTGGTCAAATACAGCTGGTCTCCCTGAAGTTAAAATTTCATATATAAGATTCATCATTTCTGATTTTAACTAACAAACAACAACAAAAAACAGATATCTAGCGTAGCTGGGTTTATCCCTTCACAGTATGGACTAGGTCATTTTTGATCCAGATCAAACATCTCCCCACAATTCATCAATTTTGCATCCATAAACATCTTATCAGTTATGAATAAATGGGTTATTAATTCTTGATTAGTGTTCTAGAGAGCAGCGACAGTTTATTCTTTACATTTTACAACTCGTTTATGGAGAAAAACTTGATTCCATTATGATAAACAATCAATGCTTACCACACTGATACATTATTAAACGCTATCTTGTCTGTAATCATGTTCAAATTATGCATTTCAATAAAAATGGTTCAGTACAGGTTCCATGGAAAAAAATTGTTGTTTTTGTACAAGAAAAATTGTACTGCTCTCAAATGTCAAAACTGGTCAAATCTGACCCAAAGGTTATGTAAGGGTTCTAGTAAACAGCACCATTCAATGCTGAGGACAGCTCTAAATTAGTTTTTTCTTCAATTTGCACCTGGATTTAAAGAAAAATAATATTATTTTATTTTACATTATTTGAATCTCATTCCTGCTGTCTTCAATAATTTACCCTTGTAAAAACCAAATACAATGAGCCCTCATGAAACACAAAATCATTCAGACTTACTGAAACTGTCAACCATTTTGACTGGACCTGACTGGCTCGAGTCTCCGGTGCCATACTGGTTCACAGCAGACACTCGGAAGATATACTCGTTGCCCTTGATTAGCTTGCTGGCTACGTATCTGCAGTCCATGACGTTGTCAGCCAGCTTGGTCCACTGCAGGCGGCTGGTCTCTCTCTTCTCCAGGATGTAGGATTTTATAGAAAAGCCTCCATCCTCCTCTGGTGGAAGCCAGGTCAGGGTACACTTCTCAGCTGAAATGTTACTGGCCTCTATGGGGCCCGGAGGTCCGGGGATGTCCAGGACCTTCACTTTTACATGTTCCTCCCTAATGCCGAAGGGGTTGCTTGCAGTAATAGTGTACTCTCCCGTGTTCTTCCTGCTGGCGTACTTGATGGCCAGAGTGGAGGAAGTTGGGGTGCTGGTGATGGAGACCACATCGGAGTTCTTGAACTCGCGGCCTCCTTTGGACCATATGGCAGTTGGAGGAGGTTTGCCCAAGATCTTGGAGGCCGAGACCACAATCGTGTCTCCAGCCCTGACAGACACTCCGTCCTTCATGTCTGGATCAATTGTGATTGTTGGGGGCTCTGAAACCAAGCAGTCACAATATTACATCACTAATGAATGTGCAGATATTACAGTTTAATTTAATTAATTCATTACATTTTACATTACATTACATTTCAAGACAAAATGTAAAGTAATTCAGGATTCAATGTCTGAATTAAATTTTAAGCTCCATATCTGTAATATAACATTTGTAATCTGAATCTTTCTTGTTATATAAATAAAGCCTAAAGTAAGAATAAGACCTCATAAATCCAAATATAGGACACTTGACTAATATTTCCAAAACACTGAAACCAAACAGGTGTACTCACCATACTCATCCCTGCAAGTGAGCGGTTCAGTGGCCTCTGAAGGAACACTGATGGCCCCAGCAGCATTCCTGGCCCGAATCTTAAACTGGTATTGAGACCCTTCCATCAGGTCTGAGACAGTAAAGGCACAGCCCTGGATGTTGACATGGTTGGCCTTGGTCCAGGTCTTGGCTCCGGCCTCCAGCTTCTCCACTATGTAGCCTGTCAGCTTGTAACCACCGTCGTACTTAGGGGGGGTCCAGATGAGAGTCACTGTGCTCCTGGTGACATTGATCACGTCAGGCTTCCCAGGAGGATCTGAGAGAACGCAAGCAATTTTAACAATTTTCATTCCTAACTTTTCAACAAGCTGTGTCAGATTCAGAAATCAAAATCAAGCTGCTAAATGAGTAAAGTGAAATTCTTGAAAATCAAGTGAACTGACCTATAGGATCCAGGGCGACCAAGGCCTCTGTGGCCTTGCTGGCCTTTCCAAGTCCGGCCATGTTCATGGCCATGACTCTGAATTCATACTCCAGTCCTTCAATCAGACCAGTGACTCTGCACTCTTTCACCCTCAGAGGAGTCTTACTGGCTCGCTTCCACATCAGACTGTTCCTCTCCTTAAACTCCACATGATATCCTACAGGAAACACACAAAACACATGAACAAAATCCCCAAAATTTAATTTTAAACTCAGTTCAGATATGTTGTTCATGAAATATTGGAATCTGCTTGTCTTAAAAAGTCTGAACCAACATATTTGTAGTTGGTTTCAATTCATAGTTAATATCTGCTTAAGTATTTTTGAAAGACCATTGCTGTGTTACCCGTTATTGGGGAGCCTCCGGTGTCTTTTGGATCAGACCAGGTCAAGATTGCGGATTCATGGCGGATGCTAATGATCTCTGGAGGAGCAGGAGCTTCTGGCACATCTGGAGAGGCGGAGGAGGAGGAAGAGGAAGAGGAGGACATTTTATAAGACTGAATTTGAATTCCTCTGTAAAGTGTTATTGTTTTGTAAAAAAAAAACATCTTTAAAAGTCTTCCTAACTGATCTAGAGGTTCTTTGAGTTTTGTTGAACCAAATGGGACCATTCAGAGAACATTTTTTGGGCATAATTATTCACGATTATACAGAAAATATCCAACAAAAAATGGAAAAAATATTCCCAGAAAGTTGGTATGGGTTATAATAAACTTTACCAAGTGATTTGTGACTTGAACATCTGAGCTCCCGTCCCTACGTGACTCCAAAGTCCAGCAGTCAAAAGGAAATTAGTCATACTGATGTACTACAACCGACTGATCCAGTTTAAGTTGAGTGAAACTCTAATACTCACTGAACGGATGCTGGGCGACGACTGGGTCTGACCTCAGATACTCTCCAATCCCATACTTGTTCTCTGCAAACACCCTGAAGATGTACTCTATGCTGTCATGGAGCCGGATCACCCTCATGGTGGTCTTCTGGATGGCTGAGGCCACTGTGGCCCACTTGCTGTCTGTGGTCCTCCTCTTTTCCACAATGTAGTTGGACACCTCTGCCCCACCGTCATCTGTAGGCGGACCCCACTCTAAAGTGATGCCATCGGCGGTGATCTCGTCAAACTTGATGGGTCCGGTGCAGATGCCTGGTTTTCCCACAACCTTGAGCTGGAACCTGCAGTCCTTGGAGCCGGCGCTATTCCTAACATCGATGGTGTAGGTGTCGGCATCTCCTCTCTGGCAGTCCCTGATCAGCAGTGTGGTGACGCCCTGAGACGCCTCCACGCACATCCTGCCAGTGTCCCCCAGATTGACATCGCCCTTCTTCCAGGTGGTGGTAGGGTACGGCACACCTATGACGGGAATATTGATCCGCATGGTGCTGCCCTCCTTCACCACACAGCAGCCATCATGCAGGCTGCTGAGGTTACAGTCAGGAAGCACTGTGACACAGGAAACAAACAAAGTCAGAAAACATATAGAAATGTGACGACTTACCGACCCACCTAACCAACCAGAGGGGTTTACTTTCTAAAACGTGGTTGTGATATGCTGGCAAAAATAAAACTTCCATTTTCTTGAGAAAATAAAGTCTGAACTCGGTCACTGTCGTTGTTTCTCTGTAAGTTGTATCATTCTGTAGAAATTTGTGGTTCTCTTACAGGTCTGTAGGTCTTTGAATGGACCCTTATGGATCCATGTTGTTATTACTTCTACAGCACAAAGATAGAAGTTATGCACGCCACAATAAAAGCTAAACGTATCACGTGGATTCCCAAATAGAACTGTGTTATCATCACGGAAAAACTCTTCGGATGGGCCAATGGATCGTCAGGTCTTTCACAACAATTAATTTTCTAAAAAGTACTCGAACAATTCAAACGAGTTTGAGAAAAGACTTAAAAAAAGAATAAAACACGCAGTCAGGGAGAGTCAGGTGCAATTCTTAAATTAACTGTATGTTTTAGCAAAGTACAGGAAACCGAGGCTGATTCATGAACACAGACACTGAAGCTGGAGCAGAAAATGGCAGCATATATGCCCTGGAGAACCCATGCCCCTTGGGAGGAGTTCATCCAGGGCAACACATGCTTATTCTATTTCTTAAAATCTTCCACCATTAGATCAAAATCCTCTGTACCACCATGGCCCAGGAGTGAACATTCCTTAAAAAAACCCCATAGCTGTATAAATTATATAACCCGAGCTTGTAGGCCTTTAATGCTCTTGATAGATACATATGTCATCATCCATCTTCAATGGTTACATGGCGTGGCTGACTCAGAGCTATTGGAAACACCTGTTGTTATCCATCATGTGCTTACACCGTTATCTTTCTTTATTTGGTTATGCACTATTCTTTTAGAAAGGTCCTGCACTATTCTTTAGCTATTTGGTCCTGCACTATTCTATAGCTGCTGACTAAAAAAATATACCACATTATGCTATAATGACACTAACACCTTGTAAAAGCTTTTTTTTTTTAAAGTAACTTTTTTTTTTCCTCACGACGCCCTGCATGTATATCTCCACAACGTTCTCTCAGCTACTCCACGTTAAAGGGGCACATCGCACAAGCTGCCGCCTGATGTGAGAAGGCACCCGAAAGTTACTCTAGAAT
>OMOW01099959.1:0-16920 GCA_900312555.1 Lamprogrammus exutus
GAGATAGTATGTTTTTAGCAGTACATAGGCACAGGTTGTGTGTGTGTGTGTGTGTGTGTGTGTGTGTGTGTGTGTGTGTGTGTGTGTGTAAAAGGATATTGTAGACTGTGACTCAAATGTCTGTGTTAAACATTTGCTTGGCACACACGTTTAAGATTTGGTTACAGCTCTGCTTCAATGGTAAAGGTGGAAGAAAAGTTTATTTTTTGCTGCTATTGTTTTCGTATGAATATCTGTCAAAATTCTGATTATATATAAACCTGTTTTAAAAGATCATGTAGGGTATGCAACAAAAATCTACATTGCCCCAGTAATATGAGCAAAAGCTACTTTAAAAAGTTACATTCTGATTCAGCAATTGTCAATAACGTCTCAGGAATAGCATTAAAAGTTAAGTAAAGTTGTGTAAATGGTTGCCGAAGCTCCATTGCCACTTGTATTATGTAGGCTGAATGTTGGAAGCAGCCGGCAATGTTTGTTGACTGATGAGAGTCGATGTTGACAGGGAACTCTGTTTAGTTTGGCAGGGACACACACTGGCAGCCATTCCAGAGATGAAACCATGTCAGTGCTGCTCATTCAGGGATTATTTTCAAGCAGCTACTGGATCCTGCAGCCTTGTAACTGGTGCATTGTGTGCTACCAAAACTATGACCAAAACTTAATTTGCGCTACGAGAATAAGTGGGAGAGATCAAAAAAAGAATACATGTCCGGAGATGCATACAAACCCAGCTCAGCTTTGTTGGTAGTAGAGAGCATTTCAGAGGTGACACACTCCATAGACGTTACATACATACATACATGCCGAACCTTTAAGGATGACTTTAAAACCTGAGTGAACACATGAAACAGGGCAATGCCCCTGCAAACCACACCTAAACACTGTGATCATGTGGGACTCTCCTCGAAAACTGACTCGAGTAGGAGGATAACAGTGTGTCTTTAAACTGAGAGACGTTGTTAAAGTGAATTGGCTTAATGATATGTCTCAGACTGTACATTCGAGTCATAAGCTCCGTGTTTGTAGCCCACCCATTTTAACCATCATATGACAGCCATCAGCTAGAGAGAGAAATATCCCACAGTCACCAGGGAGAGCAAACACAGAGAGAGAGAGAGAGAGAGAGAGAGAGAGGGAGGCAAGCTGTGGCCTGCAAGGCAACTGTCATTTCTGAGGGGTGAGAGGATGCAGAGGAATGGAAACAATGAGGGAAAGAGGTGAAAACTGAATCAAATCTGGAGGACGCTGTACATGGAAGCCATGTAAACACCTTAGCCTATTACATAAATTCATCTGCGATAAGTAAATATAATCATGAGGTAAATATAACTGCTGTAAGATATGTGGAGTAATCACATTTTTCTCCCATTTTGTCAATTTTCACTGTATCTCAAGACATCCTACTGCTTGATGACACCAAAGATGCTACACTGGTAAGATACGCCACTCTCAACTTAAGAACGAACTCGCAACTCCCACACAGATCAGAGTACAAACGAACTTCACACGAATCAAGCTGCATCTGTAGCTACTTACAGAATTAAATGAACAGACTATTTTGACTCTTGAGCAATCTCTTTGTAGTTTACGTCACGTGTATGTATCACCTGTAAGAAACACACGTTTTTGCTACTAGCTCGGAAGCATTCATTTGCAAAATTCCGACATTCGAGCTGAATAGTGGAGTGAATAATCGGGAATGATCTTCAAAGTGGCTGTGGAGGTTAATGACTGCTGACCTACAGCGTTTCTCAAAGTTTGATTTCTATTCATCTGGGAGAAAAGCGGTGGCTTACTGTACATCTGTGATTTGAATCATCAGCGACAATGCAGAAGTGGTGTTTACATGAGCATTACTGATTAGCCTATTAGCCATAACCAGACAATGTACTTATAAATGTATCCAATCAACAGTATATTAATAATATGTGTATCTGGAAAGCGGAAAAATATTTGATAATACAATGAATGTTTGATTAAAGGCAAAACAAATGAAAATACAGATACTATCTCAACATTAAGCTTCATTTGGCTAACTTATTTGTGAAAAACAACTACAGGATGGATTTATTATTGGCTACGTTTAACATATACTGTAGGGATATTTGTGTTGAGAAAATGCCTAGTGAGAGTAATCTGAGTACTACAGACAGCTCTTTAGAAAACATTTCATGTGCAAGGTGTTATTGAAACACAGTGGAAGCATGAGTAATTCATCAGTTTTCGGGAAGAAACAGCCTGATTGCCAGTGAGTAGGCTGGTGGTGGGATTAGTCGCTGGCTTCAGAAGTTCATTTTGCATGAAAATGTTCCTATTCAAAGTGAGAGGAACGGTGTCAAGACCACATTTGCTTTAGGGGAGAAATAGTTTTCAATCAATTTTTATAACATGCGGCCCTCTTAGTCATGTTGGCTGATTGCTCGTGAGGATTAGTAGGCGGGTGGTTAAGATTAGTCGTTATCCTGCCCACTAATCTCTAAGGTGGTGGCAACAGTGATGATGTATAGAAAAGTGTCTCAGTGGCTGGCTGTGATAACTGCTGTGCATCACTGTGAATATGAGGAAACATGGTACAAATGCAATAGCTTTTATTATGATAGGAAACAGCACAGCAGGACGCCTTCTACAGCAACAGATAATATTGGTAATAGGCCCCTCACATCCCCGTCAGACATTCGCCCTTACAGACGGCCTCCTGAGTTTCCTACAGGAACAGCCAGCCTATCTAATCTCAAGATCAGAGTCTAGTGGTGGATGTGGAAGGAGGACAGACCCTCCTCTGTTTGCTCTGAACACACATACAGAGACACACACACAAGCACACACACACTGCCTCACCCACTGTTTTTACAGCACCCACACGAACCCTCACTCATAAACACATACACAGACTCAGAAATGCGCACAATCACCTACACGCGTACAATTATCCACATAAACATTCAATCCACAAACAAACAATCTCGTATGCAGTTTCAACGCCCAGATACACTCAAACCAGCGGGCCCTTACCTTGAAAAGCAGCGACGTTGCGAGAGATGAGAAACTTGAGGCTGGAGCTGGATGTTTGGAGAAGGTTCTGGACGTCTCTTCGGGCCGCCACCTGGTATCGTTCCTCCATCTTTTTGGTGCAGCAGGTCAAGTTTCTGGACGTGCACACCTGAAGTTCTGTCCCTGAGAGTTGTTGAAATGAAAGTTTACGGGGCTTGAAACAACACGGACAGGTTTCAAAGACTGAATAAACTCAGGCAGGGTGGGATGGCGGTCAGCGCTGCCACTGTCAGTTCATAGTAAGATAAATCCTGTTTGCATCTCTGGCCATTTCCTCAGGGTGCTCCACTTTTCCTCTTCCCTGCCACATTCCAAGGATATGTAAGTCAGGTGGATTGGACACTGTAAATTGCCTGCAGGTATGACTTTGAGTGTGTGTCTGACTGTCTCCTTTATTATCCCTGTGATGACTGTCAACCTCAAGTATCCAGAGTGTCTCCCTGCTTTCCTTTCCATGAAAAACATTAACTGTAAAAGAATCAAGGATCAACAAAGGACAAGGCAGAAGTCTAAGTTTATTCTTTTCAAACTAACATTGAGGCTGAAATTGCTCATGTGATCAGCAGCTGTTGCTGGTAAAACATTTTACATACATAAAATCAAAAGAGGTTACAGAAAAATACATAGAATAGCTGTGAGATACAATAGCCATATATTCCAGCACTTCACAAGCTGAAACTTGCTTTAAGTGGAGCAAGAAAACTAAAACTGATAGATTTTGAGAGGAGATCTGAGTCAAAGTGTTATTGTCTCAAAGAGTGATGTCTCAGATTTTCCTCTACGAGCAAATGTAAACAATCTGCACGCATATGGGACAATCAAAACATCTTAAAAGCGACCCAAAACTCTGCAAAAGCCTCTCAGACGTGCCTAGGCAGGGTGAGCGGAGCCGCTGCCAAAGACACTATCAGCTCCCTGCGAGGTTCAGTGAGGACGGAGCAGAGCTGGCGATGGTATACGTGGAGGAATTCCAACTCCTGGAGATAAGACAACATGAAAGCGCCCCAAGTCTCACATTTTTAGCGTAAATGTTTCCCCAGAACTATGACTAGTTCCAATGCCATAGATACAGCCTTTTGGCTCAGGTGATAGACTTCCGATTTGCTGTGTTTTGTTTTGGACGATATTTGGCATTTCTTATCAGATCAGAAGCATCAAACATGGAAATAGCTCTCAGATTCCTGGAATTTCTGCTATTTTTCACATGCCAAAATTCAACTCCAGATAACTTCTAAAATGATGCTTAATGATCCACTGCCAGTAGTTTGCTTTTCACTCTCTCCCATTATCTTATCTGTTTATGCTATTTAGGAACTTATTTCTATCTTGCCAATCCTGCCTATAAGCACGTCAAGTCTGAATTTAGACTTGAAAGATGTTTCAGGCGACCAGCAAAGGTCAGTAGATTTGCAGTTTTAAAAAGCAGCAAGTGTTGGCCACTGAAACATTGCTGTGTTACGGCTGCTTCGACTATCAGATCCTAAGTGTGTCTTCACAAAACAAAACAGCAGTGTTTTGAATTTAAAGTGAATTCTGCCAACAAAGGTTCTTTTCAAGGTGTTGATGACCTTGTAAGGGTTTTTTTTAGGCGTTTAAGAGGCATTCGGGGGTTTCCTACACTTGAATGTGTTTCCTCGCAGCAGCATAAAAATGTTTGATGAAGTTAAAAGGGAGAGGTTTGTGGCAGGTTGCTAGTCAACATCCACAGGCCACATGCAAAAACAATTCAAACCAGTAATTTCCCCCAAAATCTTGTAAAGTACTATCGTGTGGTATGTCATCATGGGTGGTGTTCAGCAAGTGAAGCGAAGACTAGTTTACCTAACTTTACACTGAATAATTCCTGGTTATCCCCACAAGCCACTTAACTGCTTTAGGAAGCCAAATGACCAGAGTTGTTTTTCTTTTTCATCGCAGCCACCAAGTAATCTCACCAGCTTTAGTTCTTAGTTTGACAGCAATAAAACTGTATAATAGCCCTTTGGTGGACACTACAGGGAGGTTAACAAAGATAATGAATAGCATTATCTGTTGGTTTGTAGTACAAACATTGAAGTAATCTATTGCCAGACCTATTTCTGCTGACTTATACATAGTGATAAGTAGCTGCTCTGAATGAAAGAACTGAAATAAAAATGGGCTGAAACACATTAATGATATAACTGAACATAACCTTCTGAGTTATATGATAAAATATTAGATGTTAGTCTAGAAGATGGATTAAGTTAAAGATTTACTCTTGCACTCTTTAATCTTTCACAGTACATACACTACAGAGTAATATAGTCCGAGATTAGACATTACTCTAAAAGACTGAGTTCTTATAGTTTTGAATATGAATGAGGTTTTATTCTCATACTCGTTAGTCTTGTATTACTAAACCTAAACTCTAGCATATGTTCAAAGGTTAGATGTTACTGTAAAAGAAGATGTTTTATTCTGTTATACATTTCGATCTTGTGTTTGTACAAAGTGAAGCCAACGATATGCTCAATATTCAATAACTAAGATGCTTCAAATTCAGCTATACGACAAAAATAAAATTGTTTGCATTCATGTCATGACGATGAATTGCAAAACAGAAAATGAAATATTTTGAATCAAGTTCAAGGATGTTTTCAAGAGTTGCTATCATTTCAATGCTAATAAGACGTAAATGGGGGAAATATTCAAGTTATCAAGCACAATGGCTGAATAATTAAATAGGTTATAGGAACGTAGAATTTAAACCCCCATCTACTAGTACTACATACAAGTACTGCATCTTCTGGCTGTAACACAAACACAACATACCTGGTTTAGGACTTAAAGGCAGTAGTTTATTTGGTCCAATTTGCCTCAGTTGAAAAACTTTGCGGACTTCGTCGCATCTGTTTGGGTTTCCAAAACTTAATCCGGAGCAACAAACCAGGAAGAAAACCCAGCTGGTCCACGATGCATCCATTCTGCTAAAGTCCCGAATAACACCGACAAATGTTTGTTTGGAAGAGAGAGCTCGAATACTCCGCTCAGGTGAGTGCGGTCCACATTGCAGGTCTCAGGGTTCGGCGAGGACCATGTGGGCTTTGTGTTTAGCGTGGAGGAAATGGTCCTGATAATTCCCCAGATCCACGGACACGGAAACTTGCTGCAGTGTGAGTGGCCCGTTGAAAACAGCGCGTTCTCCAAGTTGGTTGGGCCGAGAGCAGCGAGGCGGTACCGTAACGTTACCTGGATACCACCGCTGGACCGCCACACGGCCCGCAAAGCTACGGCGACATCTAGTGGCGAGATGATGTTTAACTTTTTTTTAATGGAATACTTTTTTCCTCCTTAGTCTTTTTTTAATTCTATCTTGCGCTTTTCCTTAACGGATGCCACTTTTCCCCTTATGACCTTAACTTCTCTTAACTCGTGATTCTTAATTTCATGTCATATCTAAAAAGTAAGGATTGGTATCATGGGTTTTATAAGTTGATTCATTGAGCTACAAATAAAGCAGTTTTTTGTTGCTTAGTTTACAAAGATTAAATGCATCAAAATTCCTAGAAATGATCTGAGACTGCAGTTGCTGGGACAATTACAAATGTTAAAGTAAAATGTACCCATAAACATGTAAATAGGGACTACAAGTTTCAGGTGATTTTAGTGTAAATTCCATATCCTGTTTTAAGAGGTTTACTTGGCATCTTTGTATTAAAACTTCCACCTGTATCATTTTCACTAATAACTTTAATTTATATAGCTTACATTTTAATCATTTAGAACCTTTACTCAGCCAGGTAGTCATGTCTGGTTCAATGCAGTAACCAGAAGTAGATGTACCCAAACATTAGTTTTATTAAAAGCCATCCATAATAATGCGCAGTCTCACAAATTTTGGAACAGGTTATCAATGGAGCTGTGGAGTCTAGGATGGCATCGTCTTCCATAAATTAACCTTATGCAACACCGCCCACATCAAGACCAAATTAACACCGTGGTTACTGGACCACCCAGATAGCACAAAACTTCATCCAACAATAAGTGTGGATGGAATCACAAAAACATGCTGGTGTGATATCAAGTTTAGTTTAAGCAATTGTTTTAACATTCAGTTAAATTGCAACGTAAAAGTTGAATATCAAACTGTTGCTGTGGTGACCTTACAGTGTTAAATTACGTATGGGAAAAGTATTTTATTTAACCGTATTTTATTAAACCATTGGGGTTTTCAAGGTAAACAATCACAACTGAAGGGATTTTTAAACAAAAATTAGCGTAAGAAAGACAGGCACATACCGTTGCACACTTAATCTGTATGAGAAAATGTACAACGTTGGAATAAATACTTCAGGAGAAAGTTATGTTTCACCCATTTAATTTAGATTTTAAACTAAATCACAAATACAGCTTCAAAGATACCCCTTATCAGAAACATGCACTTCATATGCTCAAAATGAACTGACCAAAATATTGCAGTGTCCTGCACTTTGACCACACATGTGCCATACATGATGATCAGAGTCAGGATCAGCTCCATCTCCTCGCTCCAACACAGGCCGGGACAAGTGCAATACCTCTAGGTACACAGCATTGCTACTCATCCCCACCTGCACAGGAAGGGACAGCTGCAGACACCATACAGATCAGATCAAATGTGAAGAAATACACAATGTTCATATAGCGCAATACACAATCTTGATAATGATTCCCACCTTTCAGTGCACAATCCATCAACCTAGTCAGTTTTGCATGGATTTGCACAGCGAAGATTCGTTAAAGCTGAATGCAAACCAGCAAAACTGACCGAGTATGATGATTACGGGATCAACTGCCAATGACCCAGAGTATTCGATCTTCAAAGACGTGCTTAGTTAGAAGTACTTTAAGTGCTTACATTGCAGTAGATAGGAGAAAACACTACCTGCACTATAAGCACTTTAGTACTGCTGAAACTTTGTGGTCACCATATGAGAACTGGCAAGTATCCTTTAAAGGTAGCATAAAAGGAAGCATAACACGGAATCACGGTGTGGGTGACAGCCAAAACCAAAAAATTTGTACAGGTGGAGAGCAAGCAGGCCACCATCAGTTTTGCATAGATTTGCACAACTCATCTATTCTTGTAGTGCAACTATGCAAAACTAGCAGAGAACTGCGAGAAATTTAGGCCCAATTAGAAATTAAATGTCAGGTGGCGCATATCACAGCCCCTTATGCCAGAAGGAGCACTTAGGGCAGTAGGTGCTAGTCTATTTCACTATCTGCACTAGATGCACCTTAGCACAAAGACAGTACTTCAAATGATATGTAACATCAAAGAAACTGAACATCAGTGTCATAGTATTGCTGTAAGTGCCTCCACTGCAGTAGGTATAACATAGCACTACCTGCACTGTAAGCACTTTGACAATACAAAGACGGATTCCTGTGTCCATCCAGCATCCAGGAGAAAGACTTTCCGTAGAAACAGACACCCCACGTTGTATTTAGTCCTTCCCTTCACAGGTGACCTGAAATCAAACAGTACATAGAATGAATTAATAGAACATTAAATTACTCTTACAGATTGTAAAAAGTGATATATTTCACTGGTTACACGTGATTAATTTCTTAAATTTAATTCGATTAAAATTCGCACTTTTATTCAAAACCACCCGCAGCGTGCACATGTAGTAACGGTTAATCAATAATTTCATACGTTCAAACGTAGAAAACACGCTGTTGTGATTTATTGAAGCAACACGAGGTCGAAGGAAAACATGAATGAGTTGCGCAGCCTGTGGCCCGCGTTCCCTGCGACTGCAGCACGCATGCGTAGAGGACCGTATTCCGAGTGTTGTTCACCCCTCCCCCACCGTCTTTAACATGGCGCCTAGAAGTGCGCCAACCTTAGCATAATGACTTTTAAAACACCAATATGAAATACAAACATCGCATTGCGCACTAATATTACATCTGCGCATTGTTTCCTTCTGGGAAACGATGCGGCCCGCGGTTTGGGACCTCGCGGCAAACTAGGCAGTCTTTTATGTCCGAACAGAGGGTTGTAGCAAACAGCAGTGCGCTGGCCGAGCAGGGAGCTGCTGGGAGCTACTTGGTGTTAGCTTGTTGAAAACATGGCAAACCGTGCTACATTCGGCCTGTCGTGTTCACCAGTAAACCTCAAACCCACAGCCGATGGGAAAGTACCCATCAACGCGTTCTCAGTGAAACAGCAAGCTCATTTTTGTATCTGTCTCGCAAAAATAATAAACTACAAGTTTGACAGTTTGACGACACTACTTGGCGATATTTCAACGTTAACTTAGCCCACAACAAACGAGCACACATCTGATTGAAAATACAGCAGCTGTTTGAGTTTATTTCACTCGGCTGCTGTATCCGTCGTGTTTGTGTTTACCCGCAAAACATTAAACGATAGATTAAGTTTATGTGGCTAGGCTAAGCTAGCCTTGCTAAAGCGCGCGGCCTAAAACTGCCCCATGTGCTGCTGCTTTGTTCTGGGGGGCACTTTAACTCACACACCACTGCACTCGAGACCGAGCTGCAAATTAACCACATATACAAACTTTACTATCGAATATCCGACAACTACCTTTACAAGATATCAATAAATGTTTAATGGCCGAATGTATTCCAACTAGTTCCAAAAGCGCAGCGTAGAAAGCTCCGAACAGCTTTTCAAATCTCCCTCATTCCCTCAATGGTGGAGCAGAGGGGGCTGCCATGCGCCTCACGTTACACTGTTTTCATCGTCAAACCTGTCATTGTGTGAAAATGTTTGGACATTACATCAACATATTGTTAGCGTGTGTGTATAACGCACAAAAACACGTTCATGAGAAAATCAAACGCCCGAATAGTGACTAAAATAACCATAAGCAGACTTCCTTGCCGATAAACATGCGCTCGGCAGACACTCACCAGCCGAAATCCACCATCTTCGCTCACTTGCTCAGGCTGCCGTGTAGTCTCTTTCCGACAAAAGAGGAATAAATACGCAACTGCTCCCAAAACTTTTTCACTGGCGGACTAAAACGAAGCGTAAAGTGAAATCCGAGCCGATCCGGAGTGGATTTGTAGCTCGGGGAGGTTAAGTAAAAATGATTGCGGGGTTAGGAAAGTGGCGCGAAGGCGAGCAGTTGGTAACCATGTGGGTGAATGAAGGGCGGCTCCCACTGAACGTAAATATCTAGCTACAACCCCCAACTCCCCCTATTAGCATACATAAACTACGGTACTTCCGAGCCACATCTCCCTACAAACAGCCTCCACCTCCAGCGAAGAGAGCAGGCACTCTGCTTAGCACCCAAACCTCCACAGATGCTGAAATATATACACAGTATGCACAGATAAGCGAAACACGCTGTATATTTAAACATGGTTTATGGGTACTTAACCCCAAGAAAGACACCGATGGTAATAGTCTTTATTATTTATGTTAATAGTGTCTGAAACTCATAAAAGAGGTAGAGTGAGATTATTTCACATAATCTTTAAAATTATGCAATAATCAAATCTGCAGAATAGGTGGAAGCAAAGCATTTATATATATTTGCAGTTTCTCAATGGTGGTAAAATCAATTTTTAAATAATCTATATTTTAAAAAGGCAAATGCAAAGAATGCATTGTGAAATACAAAGTAAATTTATATTTACAGTTATAATTGTATCATTGTGTAAATCCAGAGTTGGTGAAACAAAACCATACATGAGCAGTAATTACAGTTTTCTTTATATCATAATAGCAATATCGCCCAAATTGAACTTATCAAAATGAACATTACAAAATGTATTACAAAAATGACAAGTACCCCATGTGGAATATGAACATGTAAAGACAGTTTGAAACACCATGGAAGAAATACAATTAAAGTAGAAAAACGACTCAAAGGCCAAATTCCAAAGTGACCTAATTAATTTAATCATAAAAAACTTTTATGGTTTCACCACATTCCACTCCACATTAAAATCAGCATTGGAGACCTACAGTATGTTTAATTTTCTTCTTTCTATATCTATCTTTTCTTTAATTGTTTGGTTTGTATGGTTTGGGCTATAGCTTAGAAACTAGTATAAAACTATGAGTATTTACGCTGTATTTAAACTGCACTTTAGATTGGTCTATATGACATGAAAAGTTTGTATAATTCATAATATTTTCATTTTTAAAAGGAGTATAAAACAAGCCTTCAATACTACAGCAAAGTCATAAAGCACATGTCTATTGATGGTGTTTTTTTGACAGATTAAAGTGTGAGAACAATCTATAGAACAAGTTTTAATACATTTAATTCATGAAGTCAATAAAGGCAACGAATGGTGTCAAATGAATGTGTTGGATTCCATTAATTCATAATAACTAAAAGATAAAGAAATGGTTGTAAAATTTGTTTAGGATACTTGAGGTTTTTGTGTTTTGCTTTGTTTTGTTTTGGAAGAATATCTTGATTGTTTTGTGTTGGGTTTTTCGTCTTTAGATTCAATCAAATTAATTGTACAGAAATGCCACAAAACCTCATACAACAATACAAAGTTTGCAAGAATTAATTGTAACAAGCATTTCAATAACAGCTTTTGTAACTGAATTATGAATTAGACTAAATCTAAATATACTTTTAAAACTGTCAAACTTGTCCACAATATTTAATATTTAATCATTAGTCTGTTGGTAAAGTTTTAACATTTTCCAACTGTTCTTTTTTTCTTTTTGTACAATAATCCAACGAAATAAAACTACAGTTATCTGCATTCTGAGTTTATGCAGATGTGAACAGGCATGGTTGTTCAGTCAGGTTTAAGTTCTACACTGAAATAAACAAATAATCCCCTGTAGCTGCTCATGTTGTGCTTATCCGCTGGTCTTGCTTTCTTCTCTGAAACAAAACAGCACGATATTGCAGAGACATAACATTATTATGCACTTACTGTATGCTTTGTTGTATGAACTTACCACGATACATAAATATTCTTAGCACTGCAACAATTGCTGTTTCTGGATGAACATGGAGTCTCTCTGATATCATCTGAATGTGTGAAATGAAAACGCTCTATACTAAAACAGTGAAATCCAAAGCATGGACCCATACAGGGATCAAATGAGATTTCTTTACAGCAGTAAAATGGCCATTTCAGTACTTTTGCCCAGAGAGCCATGATCTCTGCACAGTCTTACAGTATTTAGGATAGGGTATTAGGGTAAAATTTCACTTAAATTTAATACAGTGTGTAACTGCAAAGCTAATCTTCACCAGCCTTTAGTTATGCACATTTTTTGTTCATACGTATAGAGCTACAGAAGTGATTAATTTGGCTTTTGGGTTGTTTTTTTTAAAGGAGAAATAAATCGTTCCTGTTTTGTATTCAAAACAAAAGGTGTGAGTATGCTTAAATAAATGAAAAAATGTGTTTTTCTACAAAACCCAGCATATTTGCATTGAAGGTTAGTTTAACAACAAAGCCAGTGGGCATGGTCCCATCATCCTTGGAGGATTCTGTATTCATTCTCTTCATCCCCTCTGTGAACTGAACCCTTGTGTAGATAAGATATTAATGGTGGTTTGTTGACGAATACTGGAGTTATTCATGTTATATATACAGTGTTCAATAACTCCAGCATTCGTATTTGTATTTGTCCTTTGTCTTGTACTATTGGGTATTCACCTGGACCACACAGAATTCCTTACACTAATTACTTGGCGAATAGATCTGATTCTGATTCTGAAATGCATTTGAATACAGTGTGGTGGAATTACAAAAACTCAACACAAAATGATTTTTTAAAATGTGTTGAGACATCACACTTGAATTAGAGTTTGTGGACGTGCTGAGTGGACGTGCTAAAATCGAACAATCATTTTGAAGATGTTGTTGGATCTGCGGCAACCCTGAGGTGGGTCTTTTTGTTGAATCCTGTGATCTTTGACAAACATGTGATGGAAGTACAGTATGATTGCTGGCCAGCAGAGGGAACTAGCAAACAAAAGACTGTAAAATATTGACATGATTGATTCTCAACTGTAAGAGGAAGTGCAACTTCCTCGACTTCCCCATCACTTCACTTTCTGTTGTTTTAAATTATGTTAATGCAGCCCACAGTTTCGCAAAGGAGATGGAAGTATTAATACCTGGCAGCTGAGGAATAGTTTCATCATTTTGAATCATTTCTCTGTGTGTCTCTGTGCTGCATTGCAAACGTCACTAGAAATTCAGCTATGGCAGAAAATCCTCAGATAAGGATGGTGCAAGAACTGAAGTTTTTGTGTTTGGTTTGAGCTGCAGTTCACTCTTCCACACTGTTCTACAAGTCCAAAACTATTCACCCAATGTCAAAATGTCTTCAGCAGGCCTGTGTGAAACACTGTGGGAGTGGGAGCGCTCAGTCATGACCCCCAACCCCCCACACAAAACTCGTGGTGGTGCTAGTAGTTCCTGCATATGGAAGTAAGGTGGGGGGTGGGTGGACACAGGAGGTTGTAGACTTCACGTCCCATGGGGTCTGATAAGGGCTTATGGCCGGCCTCATTGGACCTCCCCCTCCTCTTCCACTCCAACCTCTACACTTCAAAACAAATGATGATGATTGAAGGTCTAACATCTGGAATTGAAACAGGTATTATGAAATAGGATTGTTGGTTTTCTTAAGACAGATAATGATAATTGAGGTTAGGATAAAGGGAAATCGGTCATGGATGGATAATGCAGCCGCAAATGTGGTTTCTTTATATTAAAGTAAACAAAGAAATCAATGTAAACTTTAAGACAATCCTTGCAGTACTTGGGACATTCAAGCCTGTACTTGAAATCCAAAACATCCCCTTTGATGCAGCACCACTTCTGCCCCTTCTTTCTAAAATGGCCTACCACAACCAGACTCCTCCCACATCAGAGGCCATGAGCCTGGGGGTCTCTGTTTTGTTCTTCCTATAGAAGCCATGCTGCCATTGTTTCTGCGTGACCCCAAGGTCAACTGAACTCACCTCGCCCGACCACGGCCCATTCAGCTGTGGGAGCTTCGTATAGGACAAAAACATCTCATAAGAGCAAGGATCACTTCAGGCGAGGGGGTGGGAAGACACAGACGACCACCACGTTCTCTAATGTTTGACAGCCACAGGCTAATTTGTCTCACATTGTTTTAACATTATTCTCATCTCAGGCGTTGCACAAGAAGTTCAAAGTGAAAAAGTGAATTTAAGTGATTGAAATGGAATCACTTGTGGTTTGATTTTCACCTACATGTTATGCATTTTGGCAGAGATTAAGTTTGAGTATTGCATGTGTCTCTTCTGAGAACATTAATGGTAGCTTCATTTGGCCCAGACTTGTTGCTCTATTAAATAAATCAATTATGGAAAGTGGTAATGAAGTAATCTTTGACACATTTTCTATTTATTCTCTCTCAGATATTTTAGATTTAAAAATGAGGTCAGCTTGATATTCTGTGGTGTCTTTATTAAAGCTTATGTGATGGCCCACAGTCCAAAAAAGTACTGAATTATGACAAATATACCATAATTCACTCAAATTCTTGGCTTCCTCCAAAACTTTGAAAGCACAGTTAAATGAAAAAGTCATGTAATACCTCCTCACCATACAGAAATAGTTTAATTTTAGCTGAGAACTTTCATTGTTCAGTGCCACATGTCCTGTGGCTCTTCTGGCTCTTGCACAAGTCTTTGCTTTTAGAGGCAACAGTGTCCCTGGTGGCGAGGAAGCTCATGGAGGGTGGCAAATTGAAAATGTGAGACGTGATGTGGCTGGAGAAGCATGAAACATGTTCACCCACGGGTGCCAAGCACGGCGCCACAGGAGAAATGGAGACAATTAAAGGCTGTGTGTCTGTGTGAAATGAAGATTTTCTTTACCTTTATTTTTTGATGTCACAGGAAAAGCACATCCACAAATTTTATGACTGGAAAATTGGTTTTGCAGTTACTAAACATACACATGACTGAAGGTTTATGATATTTTTTGTCTTTAATGTCTGTACAGAGGCCTTTGTGTATCTTAATATGTATTACTATTATGTGAAAAGCTCTCTGCATTACTTATTATTATTATTTTGTTGGTTTCATCGATTGCTCAACCTAATAAGACACAGTTTGAGACAGTTTGTTCCAGTGTTGTTTACTGCAGATAGAATGTGCCTTTCCCAAGAGCATCATTAGAAGTGTAATGAAGAGACACACTCCTGAGTAACGCTTAATATCACATATCCAATACCAAAAACCACTCAGGAAATAAATTATTTTAAGATAAAGGTTTGTTTTCCAATATTAGGATCACCCAATGGACATTTCTTACTTTTCATAATAATGAGCGTTTATGTAAAATTGCTGAGAACAACCATGAATTTTAATTACATCTTGTTTGCTAGATGTAATCATGCACTGTGCAATCGATTCTGATTGGAATCGATTCTTCCATTGGATTCCAATGGATTCTTCCATTGCTTCATTTTATCCTCTTGCTTTTGTCTTTCTTTCATTAATTTTCCTCCTCTTTTTGGTTTTGTGAAGCAGAGAGAGAGGACACACACTGTCGAGAATCAGCTACTGTGAGATTTTGTTTGGTTTAAGTCTTGCTGACTTTTCACAAATTATCAAATCACTCTAAATGTAGAATTTAGTAGCCCAAGATAGCCCCAGCTACACATTAAATTATGTTACAAAGTAATGTTGACGTGATGTTGACAGTTAACATAGAATAAAATGTATAAGGAGAACTTACAATGACCAAACGGTTCATCATCAAACAATTAATATTTGCATAAATCATTTGTTTTTTAAAAACATAAATTAAAGGAAGTGCAATTTAGAGAGTTAGAGTGCAATATTAATCTGCAGAGATATCCAATAAATGTATCCAATAAATTAAATAAATACAAGTGTATGGTGCCCATGAAGCAGCAACATGCAGTGGCAGTGAGAAAACAAAGCATTCTTAAAGATATAATTACAAACAAAAATTACAATTACTGGAGGCTCCAAAATGGCTCAGTGAAGACCGTCCGTAATCACTGAAAGTCATGTGACATGTAGGCTTTTGATTCTTGAGCCTGATTCTAATGTGTTTCATTTTTGATCTTTGCTATAATGGATAAAAACAAAATGTTTCAAATCATTTTTACACTTGGAGCAATGTGACACAAACCAGTAGAGGACAGCATTAGATCTCTCAGATCAGCTCCACAAGTGAGTTTTCTTCACACACTGCAAACTTTCCAACTCTATTCTTGGAAATGTTCTATCATTGGACGTAATGCATTCTGGACAGTGGAGCTTTAGGATGGACTACATTTTGACAAAAGATTGGCATTTCAACAGAACACCTCAGACTTTATAGTAGATGTTGGTGGGGCTCTGGGGTGTTATCTCTTGAACTATGTACACTGGAGCCCCGTATTCACTGCTCACTCTCTCATAATGATGGCAGATGCTGTCAGAGGCCTGTAGAGGAAAGGCAACATCACTGCGGTCTGAGCCATTGTTGTCACTGCTGGTGCTGTCCCGCTTAGGCACAGCTAAGGTGTTGAGGGACACAGAGGCAGACTGCTGGCTCTGTGGGTCACAGTGACTTTGATGGTACCTCCACAGCAGGCCCAACAGAGTGATGATGACCACAAGGAGGATCACACAGCCAGAGATGATCCACACGAACAGTCCAGGCTCAGAGCCACCAGTGCCACCGGGGCTTGTTTGCCCTGTTTCTGAGTCTGTTTCTGTCAGAGGAGAGAAAGAGAAGGACACGCAGAGACAGGAGAGTCAGTCAGTCTGGTTTATGTGCAATATATCCTTCAATTCCGGATTGTGCAATATATTAGTTACTTATCTACCTCAGGCTCACTTATCTACCTCAGGCCTAGTAGTTGTTTGTTTTTGGGGGTTTTTCTGCCTTGTT
>OMOW01099970.1:8835-22819 GCA_900312555.1 Lamprogrammus exutus
TGTCGCGCCCGCAAGGTGGTTAGCCCTCCGGTTACACAGCATAGGCCAGGGCTGCAAGCCGCCCGCCGTTTTCTGCAGCTCAGCCGCTGCTACATGTACCCTAGAAGATCTAAAGTGCAGCGAGAACTACACAGTCACCGTCGTTGCACAAGGAAGCCATTGTGACAGCGCACCTAGTCCCAGCATTGACTTTGCAACGGGTGAGTGTGTGCATGGAGTATGGAGGGTGTGTGAGTACAGAAACAGGCAGAAAATCATAGCAGTATAAAATCTACCTGTGTCATGTATAGACCATGATGAGGCTCTCCTCTTTTTCAGCCCCCTGTCCTCCAACCATCATATCGAAGACGTATAACTGTGACAACAACACAAGATATTTTAAGTGGACTGACCCCAGGGGCAGCAACGCTTTCCTGGCTCAGCTGGCAGGTGGAGGGTATCTGCAAAGCTGCTTGACCACATACACCGGTTGTGAGTTCGCCGATGTTCCCTGTGGCCTAGATATCTCCTTTACAGTCCAGGCTCAGGGGGTGGCGTGCAACAGCAGCTTGAGTGCGAGTAAAGCCATCGAAACAGGTATTAATACTTCCACTGTCACAATACTTAAACACAAAGCAAAATGAATAAAGGGGTGAAGAGAGCTGGTGAGCCTGGATGACTGTTGGACCTGACCGACGTACCAAAGGGTAACAATTCTCATGAAACCCAACTACATCCTTACTTCCTTCTCATTTTCCAGTCCCGTGTGCCCCAGAGAATGTCAGCGCCAGCCTGGTGTGCTTCAACCACTCAGTCCTCGTGACGTGGGCAAGAAGCTCCAGCGCTGTGGCATACACTGTGATAGCCACGGGCCAGGATGAACACACACACCACTGCAACACCACCACCACCAGCTGCCAGCTATCCAACATACATTGCGGTGAAACCTATAACATCACAGTCACGCCATACTCTAAGTCGTGTCCTGGACACCCAAGTGCAGTTTACATCTTCAAAGCAGGTGCAGAAACGTAAAGATTTGTGTTTAAATATCCATAATCTAAAGTACACAGCTTTCAATAGGCTAAAGTGATAAATTCTCTTTTTCTCCAGGTCTTTGCGCTCCCAGTAACGTTACCGTGTCCCCAACATGTGAGGGCAGCACGGTTTCTTGGCTTCCTGTCACAGGGGCAGAGATGTACGTAGCCACAGCAACTGCAGATGATGGACACACACACAACTGCAGCTCCAGCTCCAGCAGTTCCAGCTCATGCAATTTCACTGATCTGCACTGTGGGGAAACCTACATTGTTAAAGTTGTCACAGTGGACAGGGGTTGCTGGAGTGCGCCAAGCTCAGGCATTGAGCCGAGAACAGGTAAGAGGAAAAAAAGATCTGCTTTTGGGTCCAGGTATTTATAATTCTTATCAATAATTATAATCATTAACTCTTATAAATTGGAATTGTTTTCAACCTCCATTTTGGTCATCCTAGTTCTGTGTCCACCCACTAACCTGATGGGCCAGGTCAACTGTTCTACCAATGTGCTGACCCTCACGTGGGACCCTGTGGCTGGGGCCAGCTACATCTTATCCATTCAGCAGATAGGGAGCAACCCTCCCCCTTTAACATACCCTACCCCTGGTACATCACACACCTTGACCAGCCTGCAGTGCGGACAGAGATACACTGTCGGCATCGCAGCAAGTGATGGAACCTGCCAGAGCCACTACAGCCCAACCATCGAAATAGGAACAGGTAGGTCAGGTTTCTATGGCAACTGCTGCATTCCTGAATATGTATTATATGTATAAATCCACAGTTGCTCTTCAGCATACATTAATATCATCCTGGTTTCTCCTTTACCTTCTTCAGTCCCTTGTCAGCCCACCAACTTCACTGCCCATGTGGACTGTGGAACAAACATGGCAAAGTTCTCCTGGGCTGTGGGTGCTGGAGCAGAATTCTACACCGTTGAGGTGACAGGAACCCATGGCCATATCGCTTCCTGTTCCTCCAATGACACCTACTGCGCAGTTAAACTACACTGCGGCCGTTCCTACTCTGCAACACTGGTGGCCTCCATAGCCAGCTGCAACAGCAGTGAGCACGCTGACATCAATTTTGAGTCCGGTAAGAAATGAGTGCAGTTGAAAATCAGTCATGCACCAATTCATGCCAATGCATGAGAAGGATGCAACCACGCACAACATATCTTGACTAGGCATTTGCATAATTGCCCTTGATATCATTGATGTGTTTGTTGATAATATAAATGCAACATAATCTCCCTTAGATCAAGCTATGGAGGATGGCACACACTTTGTCACCACATGGTTATTACACCTCACGTCCATTTAACTGTACTGTATATGTGCATGTGCTTATCTGTGTGTAATTCTCTCCCCTAGCACCATGTCTACCAGAAAATGTCATAGCGGAACTGCAGTGTAATACCAGTGTGTTGACTGTGAGTTGGCAAGAGACGCCAGGCTCAGACACCTACACAGCCTGGGCCATCAGAACTGATAACAGTAGCAGATCCTCCTGTAACTCTACGTCCAACTCCTGCGAGATCCACGATCTGCATTGCGGCCAGACTTACGAAGTGGTCGTCACCTCCTCATCCGTTCACTGCGACGTTGTTGCTGGCTCTGACTATTGGGTGCAGTCTGGTCAGTGCAGCTCTGTCATCCTCGTTTAAGAAATATAATATATTCAGTTCGTTCAGTGCCACACGCTTATTCAGGAGATGTGCGCTGACTTACGGTTGTTATAAGGTTAATGATGCAAGCTAATTGAAATTGTTATACTTAGAATCTCCTTTTGTTTCAACTGCCTTCAGCTCCATGTAAACCCAAGAACACCAAAGTTGACCTGAACTGCAGCACCAACGCCGTTACAGTAAATTGGGATTACAAAAGCACAGCTCAGAACTACACTGCTACAGCTACATCTGCTGTGGGTGTGAACTCCACATGTTACTCCAATGACACCAGCTGCTCCTTCCTAGACCTGAGCTGTGGACAGCTCTACACTTTCACTGTGACTGGACACACTAATGTGTGCATAAGTGAGATGAGCAACCCTATTGACAAGCACACAGGTAGATCAAATAAATAAAGGCTGACTAGCGCTTTGTTTGATGTTATGTATATAATTTATGCTTCTGTCCCATTATTTCTCCCATTGCTTAATTGTTTTGTTTTTCTCAATGGTACCTCTGTCTGTTTCCAGCTCCCTGTCCTCCCACCAGTGTGTCAGCTAAATTTAACTGCAGTACAGGTGACGCTCTGGTCAGCTGGAGCAGTGCTGCAGCTGCCATGGCCTACAGTGTTTATGCAGAGAGCAACTACGGGCACAACGCCTCCTGCAGTGACATGGGCACATCCTGCAGCCTTGATAATCTGCTCTGTGGACAGGATTACACTATTGTTGTGGTGGCAATGCACACTGGCTGTTCTGGCCCTGCTAGTGTGGCTGTAAGCCTCACTACAGGTGAGTAAGAGTTTCCACCTTGCATTCTTTAACAGTTTAGCATCACCCCAAATCAAATCACAGTCACACAGTAGGGGCCAGCCTAAACATTTGTCATTGTAATCACATTCTCTCCACAGAGCCCTGTGTTCCCACAAATCTGTCTGTCCACTACAATATGAGCACTGCTCATGTGATGTGGGATACAGCCAGAGGTGCCAGCTCCTACTCTGTTCTGGCTGTGACAGACCAGGGCCTGACAGTCACCTGTAACAGCACCAAAACCAGCTGTTACCTTACCGGCCTGCTGTGTAGTCAGATCTACAACATCACTGTGACGGCACACAACCTGGCCTGCAACAACACTGTGACCTCTGAAACCTATCGCCTCGGGACAGGTCAGACATCTGATCAAGCAGTTACACGGGATTGAATGGAGATTAGAGTGATTATGCCACTGTGTGCCCTCATTTTCTTCAGAAATACAGACATAATGATAAAATACAGACATAATGATAAAATACAGACATAATGATAAAATAAACTGAAAGGTATTGAAGCGTTTCACTATGTACACCTATGGCTTTGGTCATGTGTTTACTTCATACTAACAAGCGTATGTTTTCCCCTCATTCAGAGCCCTGCCCACCTGCCAACATTCACGCCAGCATGGTATGTGAACAATTTAGAGCGACTGTTTCCTGGACACTGAGCAAGTATGCCGTGGGTTACGTTGCATATGCTGACAACCAAAATGACCACTACACTTCGTGTGATGGCACAAGTACTGATTCCTCCTGTGTCATCTCAGCATTGATGTGTGGCACTGTGTACAATGTCTGGGTGAAGGCCCTGGGACAGCAGTACAACAGCTCTGACAGCACAGTGTTTTCTCTTATATCAGGTGAGATGGAATGTCTACATGTATATTTGATAGAGGTCATTGTTTTTAATCTTGCTTCTGGGGACTCACCACGCTGCATATTTCCAACTCTCGCTGTTGTACCAACACCTGAGTTGCTAAATCAGTTGTGTTTGTTGAGTCCTCAGGAGTAGGATAGAGAACAACTGATGTAGGTACAGTGCTACAAATCACCTTTTGTGCAATATTACAACTTGAAGTAAAGTATATAAATTCATTTAAAATCCATTTTTCCATAATTTCTTATTATCAGACCGTACTACCATCAAAAGATACTCTCGCTATTGTAAATCATTAAATCATATTCATTCTAATCCCACAGGACCTTGCCTGCCCAGCGGCATTAAAGCTATTATGGACTGTCAGGCACGTTCTGCAACCATATCCTGGCTACCCGGCACTGGAGCCACATCTTATGTTACCAAGCTTACAGCTTCATCAGGACACACTGCCAGCTGCACCACCAACAACACCAACTGTGTGCTCACCTCTCTTGAGTGTGGACAGAACTACAATGTCACTGTAATAGCTCAGGGAGAGACCTGCAATACCACTGCCCAAATGGCTGGATACCTCACCACAGGTACAAGTGTCAATAATACCAACAACAACAACAATGTTCACTAGTCATCACACATCATTGCTCACATTTGTAATTTTTAGCACATTAAAAGTCATTAACCCTAAGGTAACTCTTCCTCTCTCCACAGAGCCCTGTGTTCCCATGAATCTGTCTGTCTACTACAATATGAGCACTGCTCATGTGATGTGGGATACAGCCAGAGGTGCCAGCTCCTACTCTGTTCTGGCTGTGACAGACCAGGGCCTGACAGTCACCTGTAACAGCACCAACACCAGCTGTTACCTTACCGGCCTGCAGTGTAGTCAGATCTACAACATCACTGTGACGGCACACAACCTGGCCTGCAACAACACTGTGACCTCTGGAACCTATCGCCTTGTGACAGGTCAGACATCTGATCAGACACGGGAGTGGATGAGATTGGAGTAATCGTTATGACACACTCCAGTTTGAGAACAAACTCCCTTGAGTGTATGGGTATGGCAATGTATTTCCTTCATTTTAATGGGTATGTTTTCCCCTCATTTAGAGCCCTGCCCACCCAAAAATGTTCAGGTCAGTGTGCCATGTGGACAGCAGACTGTGACGGTTACCTGGGAGCTGAGCAACAACACTGTGGGTTATGTTGTCTACCTTGTCGGTGAAAATGGCCAGCACACCTGCCATGGCAGAGTGACAGATACCCACTGTGTCATCTCAGGCATTATGTGTGACAAGGCATACAGTGTGTGGATGAAGGCCCTGGGACAGCAGTACAACAGCTCTAACACCGCAGAGATCTCCCTTTCATCAGGTAAAGACATTCACAATCTATACGGATATGTACATATCACACACACACACAAGCCTATACACCTTAAGAATATTTGTTTATCTTACACAGAGACACATATTTGCAAAGTTAACTCCATTTTTCCTTTTCCCCAGCTCCATGTGCACCTAGCACTATCCAGGTAAAGCCTGACTGTAGCTCTGATGGTGCAGCTGTTGTGTCCTGGAATAATTCAAATGGGAAGGCATTATATAACCTGATGGCCATGGTCGGTGGAAATCTTGAAACCCTGTGTGAAACTCAGGAGAACATCTGTAATGTGACAGGTTTAAGTTGTGGGGAAACGTACCTCCTCAGCCTCGCCGTCAGCAACTCTCAGTGCAACATCACAGCACCAGTGCACGCTAACCTCACCACACGTGAGTTGAGCAATTGCAATTGATCCTCATGATGGCAACTGCTGGTTTTAGGTTTATTGCTGCAAGATTTGACCCTTATCCATCAACACCTCTCCCCAGGTCCTTGTGCACCTCAGCGTGTGGCTGTAGACCTGCAGTGTGACACCCATACTGCAAACCTGTCCTGGGAGAAAAGCTCTGATGTTGAATTCTACATAGCAAATGCCATCACAGAGTCAGGAGGGGATGTGAGGCAGCAAAACTCTACAGGATCTTCTTGTCAGTTCCCTGGTCTGACCTGTGGAGAGACATACTACTTCAATGTCACAGCATATAGCCAAGGCTGCTCCAGCCAGGCCAGTCGCACCGTGTCCATCACAACAGGTACTGCCGATACTAAACAGTTTTGTATCTCTTTTGGTACAATAATGTGGCCTTTGGTGGATTTTAACCATCTCACTGTTTTTCATTTGTCCATCATTTGTCCATCTTTCACTTGCTCCTCACAGAGCCTTGCCAGCCAGTCGTTCGTACCCAGGCTCTGTGTCAGAATGACACGGTTATTATTATTATTATCCCCTGGAATCGAACACATGGTGTAATTTATTACATAGTTACAGTCACAGGAAACCTTGGATATGTAGAGATCCACAATACAACTGCAAACAACCTGTCAGTCCCTCTACCATGTGGACAGAACTACAGTGTCATTGTACAAGGAAAAGGCAAACAGTGTGACAGCATCCCCAGCAGCCCTGCCTTCTTCAAAACTAGTAAGATCTTATAATATAGACTACAATGCATATGTCTGATTCCTGTCCATCACATGTTCTAGTATTTGAATGAAAATTAACATTCTTCCTCAACCCCCAGCCCCATGTATCCCTCGGGATGTGAGGACCGACATACAGTGTGAATTTAACATGAGCACTGTCAGCTGGGCACCAAGCGATGGTGCTAAATCATACTATGCTGTAGCCACTGGACATGATGGCCACACCCACGAGTGTATCACCAACACCACCTACTGCACATGGCAGGACCTGCACTGTGGTGAGGAATACACTGTTGTAGTGAGTGCAAACGGTCACAACTGCACCAGCTGGCCTAGCAACAGCTCCATCATCCTTATGGGTACGTTATTTGCAAAGATGTGTTTCAGATTAATTGACATAACGAAACGTGGAATTAGATTGTGTATGTTTGAAGACTAGTGTTCAAATGTATCTACCGTCTTTGTGTCTGACAGATCCCTGTGTGCCCCAGAATTTGGTTGGCACAGTGGATTGTGATATGAAAGTGGTCTCACTGAGCTGGAATGGCACTGACAGGACGACGCTGTACGAAGTAAAAGCTCAGGCAGGGAACAACACAATTGGGCAGACCACTAATGACACCACAGCCCACTTCTCAGAGTTAAACTGTGGACAGGTCTACAGCCTGACGATCACGCCTCACCACCAATCGTGCGCTGGCAACCCCAGTGCACCTGTTTATGTAAACACATGTAGGTTACACACCTCTGACATGTATTTCCTTCAACTTTTATATATCATATAATATTACAAATGATAGATGAATGATGCCTGAACATACCGTACATAAGACAAAATAAAGTAGTATAAAATGTGCTATTGTTGTTTATCAACTCAAACAAATCTAAATTTAATTTCTACTGTATTCTCGCAGGGCCCTGCATGCCTACAGGCGTCTCTACCATGCAGAACTGTCTCTCTGGCAATGTCACGGTAACCTGGCAGGCCAGTAATGGGACGGACAAGTACATAGCGACCTTGCAGACTGACAGCGGCTTAACAAGTATCTGCACGTCTTCCACCGACCAATGCAGCGTGCACCACCTGGCCTGTGGGCACAACTTCTCTGTGTCAGTCACAGCTTCCAACCAACAGTGTAACACCACCAGCAATGTGACAACCAGTCTGCAGTCAGGTAAGGCTTTAAACGAACATAAAGTAGTTTCAATGTGTTCTTTCTATGTAATGATCAACCATTCTTATGTCTGTCTCTTATTTGCAGTGCCATGTGTTCCCACTAATGTTTCTGTGGCGATGGACTGTGCCAACAACACTGCTGTTGTCTCCTGGTCAGCCAGTCGTGGGGCTGTAAAGTACTTTGTCTCTGCCAACAGTAGTCAGGGTAACGTCAGCTGCCAGACCTCTGGGCTCAGCTGTAACCTTGCCAGCCTCACATGTGGCAGCCACTATACTGTTCACGTGGTGGCTATGGATGACACCTGCTCTAGTATCTCCAGTCAGGCTGTGATGTTTAGCTCAGGTAATAGATGCAACACACACAAACAAAAATGCATGAAAGTTTGAATTGTGGTTCGGTCTCAAATGACACGCACTCAAATATGGAGAGAATTCTGCTGTTGGTGGCACTACAGCAGCCATCTAAAGTTGGAAACACTGAGAATTCATTATAAGTTGACTATATTTGCTAAAACTAATTATCTAACTAATTAAAGCTTTCAACTTTTCTATAGTTTGTCAAATTTGACCATACATGCTGAACAAGTTCATATTTGACCTGTTGATGAATAAAAATTTTAGCCTGTAACACATTTGACCTTTTTGGAAATTTCAAAATGTTGTAGTTGTAGTTATCACAATTGAAATGAACTGGCAATTAAGTAATGACAATCATCTTTTTACTCAGTGGGAAAATTTCAACAATATAAAGTGGAACTGTTAATTTTCTTCAGCTTCATCCTGACTGAATACTGATTTTTCAAGAAAATATGAATGTGCTTATTTTGTCTTCATTTTTTGTTTGTTTTTTGTTTTTAAATATTTTTGCCCTTTCTATAAAAGAAAATGCACCAAACGTGCACTGCAGAATAGCCAAGTCTCTTCTAAAAGTGATGCTGAGTGAATGATGCAGATAATAGGAAACAGTTTACTGATGGTGGTACAATATTAACCATATGGAAATCAAAACTATTTTATTAATGAATTAATTAAATAACTGTTTCAAATTCAACTCAATAACAAAAAGTATTTAAAACTTTTAAATTAAACCTTTCCTTTTGACTGATTGCTGTATTTCTGCTTGCAGCTGTATTCACCTTTAAAGTTGCTTAATTAAGTTTTCTCCTTTTTCACAGCCCCCTGTGCACCCCAGAACGTGAGCACTCAGGTCAACTGTTCATCAAACGTCATGGTGATTTCCTGGGATTCCATCAGACATGCTGAGTACTTTTTGGTTTCAGTAGTTGCCGCGAATGGAGGAGGCAACGATTCTTGTAACACCACAAACACTGAGTGTTCCATAAGAAATCTGACCTGTGGAGAGACATTCAGTGTTCAAGTCACTGCTGTCAAGGGCTCCTGCTATAGCCAGCACAGTCAGACTATCACCGTCTTATCTGGTATGAAAACTACTGCTTATATGACATCAAATATTTCTATATAAGATAATAACTTATCTTAGTTTCTGCAAAAACATAGAGGTGATGTTGGATTTTTGTTTGATGTTTATTCCTTTATTTGCAACATTGGATTTGTCCAGACTCTCCACTCGGTACATTTATCTCTTTGTAATTTGCAGCTCCCTGTCAACCCAAAGAAATTAGTGGAGAACTTGACTGTGTGACAAATTCTGCTTGGATATCATGGAACGCCGCCCCAGGGGCAGAAAGCTACACTGTGATGGCTTTAGGTGGAGATGGCTACACAGCCAACTGTACCACTTCCACTAACACTACATGTGAGGTGCAGGATCTGGCCTGTGGTATACTTTATAACTTCAGCGTTATTGCTACCAACACCCAGTGTGAGAGTCTGCCCAGTGCCACCATTGAATTGCAGACAGGTAACAGCAAAGTTCAATACTAGTTATCTCAATATGCTGATGACACTCCATGTTTTGTCACTCCAAATGCATATTTGACTCTAGAAAATGAAATTCATGCACGTTTGCATTTTTAATTCATGAAATGTCTTTCCCCCCAGCCCCCTGTTCCCTCTCTAGCATCACAGCAATCCCTGTGTGTCACAATTCATCCATTCATGTCACGTGGAATCTCATGACGGATGGCAATGGAAACACTTTGTATACTGCCAGAGCTGAAGATAGTGACCGCAACATGTTGTCCTGTAACAGCACTGGAACCAGCTGCTACCTCTATGGGGCGCAATGTGGTCGCCGCTACACCATCACTGTAGGCGTAACGTCAGATGAGTGCAGTGGTCTCAGAAGTCCACCACGCAGGATTAGCATGGGTACATAAAAAAATGTTTTCTTTTGTTTTCTGTAAAGCTGTAACTAAAATTACCATGTCTTAAAGGTAAAATATTTCACTTCAAGATAACTAATCCAGACTTGACTGAATGGCATCCCACAGAGCCCTGTCCACCCAAGGATGTGATGGTTAAAAACTCATGTGGGGACCATGCACTGGTGTCCTGGAGCCCATCTCCAGTTGCTGAAACATACCATGTTGTAGCTACGGGTGCAGATGGACATGTGCATACTTGCAACACGAGCTACAGTAACTGCAGCTTCTCAGACCTCCACTGTGGCCAGAATTATACTGTAGCTGTGACTGCTAGCCATGAGAACTGCTCCAGCAAGGCCAGCGAAAATATCACACTCAAAACAGGTTTGTCATACAAAAAAGAAAATAATACACTTGCAGAAACAGGCTGTTATGTGCATTCAAGAGATCCAATATGGCTTATAATACAGCTGTTTCCTGGGAAAAAACAACAACTTAGAACTTACCTCTTTTCCTTCTGCTCAGATCCATGCCACCCAGAAGGACTCTCAGTTACGTTCCGCTGTCAACATGAGTCTGCAGTGCTGACATGGAGTCCCACAGCTAATGCTGTAGATTACTTTGGCTGTGCCCAGACTGAGAATGGGGGGATGCTGCGCTGCAACAGCAAAGAGCCAAGCTGTGTTATTGAGGGTCTTAACTGCGGAACCATATACAACTTCTCTGTCCAAGCCTCAGATGGGACCTGCAACAGCTCCTTCAGTGACCTAGTGCTCGGCACAGCAGGTGTAGAAAAAATATTGTTGTTCTGCAGGTCAATGACTCTGAATTTGTAAAGATGCAAAATAATCTTTGTGCTGAAATGTGAAGGTGGTGTAAGTCACCTTAAAAGCCAACTAATCCATGAACTCTTCATCTGTCTCCTTTAGCTCCATGCCCTCCAGACCCTGTTCAGGTACAGCTGTTTCCCACGCAAAACAAAATCCAGGTGCTGTACTTCAGCTGGACTCAGATTAACTGTACAGATACCCAGTACCTGCTGAGACTGAATGGAAGTCTCCTCGGAGACAACCAAGCTCGTTTTGATATCTCTTCCGATTGGACAAGTAGGACTTACTACGAGATACCCCTCCCTTGCAGTTCATCCTATGATGCCACAGTGAAAAGTAGGAGCGCTGCTGCCACCAGTGAGCCATCTGCAGCTCTCAGCGGAACAACAGGTAGGCTATACTTATGACGTATGAGAAACACAAATTCTGACAACTTTGAAATATGATAGCCAATGTGTTCCACCATTATGAAAAGTGAAGCTGTTGGCAGTGCTGGAAAACTTTTATTTCAGTAAAACCAGTAAAGTAAAAATACCCCATCACAAATAGAAGTACTGCATTAATATACCTAAAGTAAATTAGTGTTGGCATTTAAATGTACTCGAGTATCGAAAGAAAATTTTGTAAAGAAATAGAAAGAAAGAAAATATACGAAAGTACAGATCACTAATTTGTATTATTCAAGGAAGAAAATGTTTCCATATATGACTTGAGCTAACCGCAACCCTTCTGTTTCTATTCACACAGCTCCTTGTCCACCATCTGCGGTGAAATTAATTACTGGTAGATTTCCCAGTGTTTCATGGGACGCTTCTGTGTTTGCCACCAGCTACACTGTGTACAACAGTGATGTTTCACCCAGAGTTCAAATATGCCACACAACTACTCTGTCCTGCGCTCTGACCAACACCCTCCCCACTCACATGGTGATCACAGCCAGCAACGCGGCTGGAGAAAGTGAAGCAGTGAATGTCACTGGCGGTAAGACCTAGTGTGTGTGTTTGTGTGTGCATGGGAACAATGTTGTAAAGTAAACAATTCCACACTTTTAAGTATAATAGATACAAAAATTCAGAACAAGCTGGGTTGAACTTGATTGACGCATTATATTGTCATGTTAACAAATCAATTTGAAAATGTTTTTCTTCAGTGCCATCAGGACGTAGGAGGAGAGATCTCAGTGAAGAAATACAACAGAATGGTGAGTTATATTTTTAAACAGCTAATAATGTGCATCTATTTGTATTTTTGTGATCTGCAAAAACAGCTAACTTTAGGTTTATTTTTGTGATATCATGAACCTGGTATAACTGCTATGTTTTGCATATGTCTTGTCAGGCGTAATTTATTAGCCATGTAAATCAGCCATGTCCTAATTCACAACTATGGTGTTTGCTTTTCCAGCAGGAGATCTCCCAGAACCTGAAATTCTCACAACACCAGAGTCGTCAAATGTCAAAGTTAAGTGGCCTGTATTGGAAGGTGTCAACGATTACAGCGTGGTTATCGTAGAGCAGGCTAGCATGGAAATCGTTCAGGAATACAATGTGCAAGGAGAGTCCATCTATCTCACTGATCTGATGCCAGATACCCACTACTGTATACATGTGACTGCCATAGCATCAGATGGCACGAGTGGACCTGACTTGGCTCCTGCCTGTGTGCGCACAAGTGGACGTTAGGAGGGCAATAACTGAAAAACTAAACAAGAGGTTTATGAATGTCTCCCACACAAATGTGATATGTTTTCGTCAAAATGGCAGCCTTTTTTTTTTTAACATTTATTACTCATAATACCCCCAGACTTTTAGAGCTGGTAGAACATGGGCTTTGCATGACTGTTGACATTTCTGTTGGTTTGCCACAAGCTGCACACTTTTATGTGAAAAAGTACTGCTTATTCATGTGAAATAGAAGTTTTCAAAGTAACAGCTCAAGAGTGAGATTTTGAGCTGCCTGTGTAAAAATAAAATATATAGAATAATTTGCTGTTTGGTGAGGTTATATTGTATATCTGGGGATTTGTTCCAACTGTTGTATTTCCTTTTATTCAATGTAAGTTATGTATCAGCCAGTCTAAGTAATGTATTAGTAAGTAAGATATCCAGCATTGTTTCACAGCTCTGGATTGTTTACCTTTTGCCATTTCTAAAAGTGTTTTTCACAAGGAAAATATTTTCAGATTTGGTTGCAATAAAACCATCAAAGTAACTTTTGCATTCACGTTCTTTAATGAATCACTGTATTAATTGACATTCCAAAATGTTTGCTGGCAGGGTTTGTACACCTTTTCCAAAGTCAAATTCGAGCACTTTTCAAGCATTTTCAAGGTGGTGCATCTTCAAGTACTTGGAAGACCTTACGGATGTCGTACATTCAATATTTATACACATTATATATATATATATGTTGAAAATGATTATTTCACTTCATCACATTTAATTAGATGTTATTGTGCTATTTACAAATAAAAGTATGTTTAACCGCACAGGCAGTGGCAAGCGATGCTCGATCAGCGCTGTCTTCATTTACGAAAAGGCAAAAGCAATTACTTTCACTATTTTATCTCTTTATGTAAAAAGCTAATTGTTCAGATAGCAATCTATTATGAAAATAATGCAATTACTTTAATTTCAAGCACTTTTCAAACCTTGAAAACGCCACATTAAAATCCAAGCGTTTTCATAGATTTCCAGCACCCGTACGAATCCTGTGCTTGTGAACTGCACTTCTAAATACAAAACAAGAGAAATACGACATGTCCTTCTTAAAAGAGTTTTATT
>OMOW01099987.1:0-10019 GCA_900312555.1 Lamprogrammus exutus
ACACTCTTTCCCTACACGACGCTCTTCCGATCTCCGACAGGCTTTCATCAAAAATTGAGATGGATTGTGTTGCCAAAAGCCCATAACAATACTGCACAGCGTTTTATTTATCTAAAGCTGGATTTATAGGCCATTTCAAAGGATTAAACATGTATGTTCTTTCCAACGTGGAAATGTTTTATTTATCCGCTTGCTCTTGATATATGTTTTTAAGTGAATAAAATGTCACGATGATCCAATATATTTGATTGCATTTGCAATGTCACTTTACGCCTACACACAGAGCAAACATGGTTTTTATCACGTTTGAAAGGAAGTTGGAGTATTCAGCCTTGTGAAACAGTGGTGGTCCACTGGTGAATCACTGACTCCTTTCATTAGCTCCTCCCCCCAACCCTTTGCTAAGTTTGTAGCTCGGTTGGTGGCTGCATTTTATGTAAAACAGGCCACATAGGCATTTTTCAGATTCATCAGTAAGGGCGCAATCTCCTGAGAGAGCCATGCAAATGGGACAAATAAAAAACTACCCCACATACAGCATAGGGCTGCACACATATTCATGAAAATCATAAAGGGGAATCATGATTTACTGTTTTGACATTTGATGTTTGTTTCTCCATTAGTTTGATTGAGATTTGCACAAAAATCTATTCTAAGCATTTCCGATGGGAAAACAAGGCAACACAGCACAAGCCAAAATTCACACACATATATAAGGAAATATTAATTCCTTTTTATTCAGTAAGTTGTCAGGGTGGATTAAACTCCCGCCTGTTAGCTTTGAAGCAACTGGAGGGGGAAAAAATACAAATCTCCCTTTGAAAAAGAGTGCTGTGAAATATGTGTCCTGCAAGCTGAAGTTGGCCCCTCTCAAATACCAGAATATACTAAATATAAACAAATTTGTGAGCAAAAAATTGGCAGTGTGCAAAAGCGGTCATTTAGTGTTGTGACTCTTCTTTTTTAATGTATTTTGTTTTCATATCAAGGTGGAAAATTCTGTACTGCTGCCATGTAAAACTCAGTACGTTGTCCTTGATTCGTGTCGTGACTTATTTTAGCCATTCACATCTATTCTGGTGTTGATTTCATGGTTCAGATTTTGGGTAGCATTAAACTGATTTTACACATGAAATTCATTCACTATCTAAATGTGTTTGTTGCTGTAGTGGGGAAACCGGCCTGAATAAACTGACATCACATGGACAAGAGGCGACTGCTACAGAGGTTGGGCACATGACTTCACTAAAAAATCACAACAGAAGACCAATCACAAACAGGGAGTAACCCATGTGATGTTGTAGAATAAGTTTAAATTAAAGGCAATTACAAGAACCTTTTAGCAAATTCAATCCCCCAGGGTCTAGGAGTGGTTTTAACTTAAAGTTGCTAACACCGGTGCAAAGTAACCACTGTGATGTCCATTTCCTTTGCATAGTGCCTTCTATCGCCACAAAAGCTTTTACACAGTTGGTTTCAAATGTTGACTGTTGCTCCTTATGCTCAAACTGAATTTGATGTGTAAAGTTTGTAGCTTTAAAGTCCTGTGAAAAGGTTTATCCCAACTTAAGTCTGCAGGCCACGATACTATGGTCTATACCCATATGTGCAAAAAATATTTAAATTCTGCATATCTTTATCAGTCTGAAAATACTGCAGTGTTCCAGAAGTGCTCAATCCAACTCATCCAACTGCCCTTGCGCAACAGAAGATGATTCTGAATATAAACTGCATTGATCAGTCATGTTCTTGCAGCTTTATATTCATTACTTGTTTGATCTTGTAGGTAAGCCCCCGTAGAACAACGCATAAAACTGCTCAATAAAACAGTGCTATTTTCGAAAAGGTATCTGTATTGTGCATGTAAAAATCCCTCTGCAGGATCCAGCCAAAAAACTATTATGGTTATAAGCTAAATCTTTTATTTCTGCTGAAGGCTATATTGCAGGAATACATCATCGCGGGAGTAGTCATCGAAAAATCTTTGGACGAACACATGCAGTATGATCCTCAAGGGCAGCTGTGATTTATGGCATGAACTCTCCTCAGAGCCAAATACAGACCTCCAGCGGCTCGGTTCTTACCAGTCCACCTGCAGCAAAGAGATTGGCATAAAATTGAGCATTTCTCTCTACCACAAGAAGGTCTGGGCAACATCTTCCCTGCGGCTCTTGATGAACAGCCTCACAGCCCCTCCCAGGATTCCACAGGATGTGCTGGAGGCGCAGCCATAATTTTCGATTCGTAATTAATATCAGCAGCAGGTTGGGAGAGGCAGATTGTACTGCGCGTAGGCGCTCTCCCTAGAGACCAAACATGCTCTGCCAGAGGAGCTTCAACATATGCTTTTGTGGAATCATTTGGTCTTTATGAGGGAGACAAGGAGCATCCTCTCACCCAATAAAAACTGGGAGATACCGTTGTGTCTGGATGAAAGCAGGAGGGGTATGCACGGCATGGAAGCTGTTTCCATAGCAATCCAAATATTGCAGAGATGAAATTTGAGCTGAGATAGGAGACTGGTGCCAAAGACCGTCAATCATTTAACAAAGGAGGACACTGAGACTACGCATTCCCTCTGTTCCTAATAAAACCATGGTCCACTGATAAAGATGAAGTGTTATTATGTGTGAGAGTGTTTCTGTGTGTCACAGCACTTTGATGAGACAATAGATTTGACTATTGGCCTATTACAGTGAACGTTGCTCACATTAGTACCAATAACAATAATCACAAAGTGGCATCCTGAGTGTGAAGTCCTTTTCATGGCTTATGTTTCACATGTGGGGTATATTATCTATATATACAGTTATGAACACTTAAAATGGGATTGGCCATGATGTGCAGTGAAACCCATCAGGCGCTGCAGCAAAGATGATGGGCCAGAATCACCACTCTTCTCCTCCTTGAAAATTTACCATTAGATAATTAAATTGCTCAGTGGTTGGATGCAACACAATGACTGTGTGATCATGCAAATAATTGCCTTTCCGCTTGTACTCAGGCAGACTGGTTGACAGGCCTGACCATATCAGATCTCAGAGAACACAAGCAAGACCTCGCATTTACGGAGAGCGATGTTTGTACATTAATACTTAATTGTGTAAATGAATGCTGAGCATAAATAATATTATCAGCTCTTATAAGAAAGATGTCAAAGACTGGCTTTATCACAATAGAAAAGCACCACCCCTACTTGGACCAGGCTTGTAAACAATATGAATTTCTTATTCCAAGATTTGAAGGTGTGAGAGATACACCAATGTTACACATGGTTTAGTGCTGCACACCGCACTCTCTGCTCTCACAGTTCACTCTCAGGGGAAGTGCATAAGAAGGTAATAGAATTGGGCCCACGGGATAACAGGGGTGTTATTTTGTCTGTTTCAATTAAATGTCTTCTGAAGCCATCAGAGGGGTGACTACGTGTTTTGGAGCAGGACAAACACTGCCCACAGGGGAGGCGGTAGGGAATGGTTAATAACCAGAGAGTGGATTTAAAGGAGTCTACCAGCAAATCAATAACTTTAGATCCAGACCCCCATCTAATCAAGACTCAAGCCCTGGGGCTAATTAAAAAGAAACAATTGAAATCAATAGAAATAATCTTTGCTAAAAATTTGCTTTGGTATCTTCACACTTGCCCTTTGATATCTGAAGCGTGGATCCAAGATGTGAGTTCACGCTGTCTTTTGTTTTCTGAAATTATATACACATTAAATACCAACATGTTGACATGGATACATTGTGATGCACCTCATATTTGTTCAAATAATTGAGACCTCATCCCTCATCTTTCAACCCAGGCAACTGTGAGGTGTCTCAGAACCAAGCTATCAGATATTGTACATGACATAACAAAGATTAATGTTATCAATGAGATCAAAGATAATTAGTTTAAGTATGACAAGCAACATTTATATTGTACGTTACATTATACAGTAGCAGAACCCATCCTTTCATCAGTTCTCTATAGCAGCATATCCTTTGCTTGATGGAGCTGGATCCTATCCCAGCGTCCGCAGGAGTCAGGGTACACCCTGAATAGGTTGCCAGTCATTACATTACATGCACATTATACTCCCATTTTGGTCTGTACTGTGATGAAGGCAAAAATGCAGAGTATACATGGATGGAATTATATATGAGTGAATACATCTGAGTTGTTGCTTCATCATATTACAAAAGGAAATGGTGAGTAAATGCATAAGCAGAATACTTCTGCATGGTAGAACACATCAACGTCGACTTATGCTGGTTTCGATCTGATCATGGTAACTCAATTTATTGCCTTAATCGCATTAGAAACAATGTTTTACAGTAACTGTACGGGAAATTTCGATTTTCCAATTCACCTATTTGGACTGAGGGAGGAAAGCCAGAGCACCCAGGAGGAATTCTTGCAGACACGGCAAGAATGTGTAAAAGCCACACAGTGAGGCCGCAGATGGATTCTAACCCATGATACTTCCTAATTTCTGTGCCAAAGTTTTCATGAACCCTGCAGATGATGTCTTAGCATGTGGATTTGAGTATGGCATACTTAATGTATTAAAAAGTTGTTCAGAACATAGCATTACCTCCAAATGGACAAGTGGTTATACAAATGTGGGATGTATAATTAATGAAGAAATATCCTACTATATTGACAGGAAAATACATGTGAAGTTTTGATTGCACTGATTGCGACGATGTCAAACACATGCAGCTGTCGAATGCTGACACTACTCAATTAAAAGCAGTTATTCTATTTTATATATTCAAAAACATAACATCTTTAAAATTTGTTTGTTGGAATTTCAATCTGCTTATGTACGAGGCCGCAACCCCGATTTTTAGAAATGTGGCCTTTGGATGTTATGCAATGTTATATCATATGTTTATGGAGTAAAAGCTAAAACTGATGGTCTACATCCAACATGAGCAGAGGAGATGAGGTGTGTGCACGCTTAGTAAACCAAAACCAAATCAAGCGTTTGTTTGGAGCAGCCGGTGTCTGCAGCTTGTTCTCGCCGCAATTCCAGCATGTTCGAGTGATGCTTATTTCCTGTGTCTCTGCAGTTTGACGACACATCCTGGATCTTGTTACCCGGCTGATGTAGACGCATGATCTGATCTTTGGGGTCAGAATGTTAGTGAGGCAGAGAGGCTCACAGAGGCTCCAGCCGTGGTGATTCAGGGCTTGGCTGATGTCACTTTGACAGAGAACAGAGGAGGCCATGTTGGTGTCAGCAGGGAGCCAGACACTCCGACAAGACGAGCTCTTCCTCCCCCCCCAACTGCAGTCTCGCTCTGAATGGCCTCACCTCAAAGCCTCTTTCTTTCCCAATCTTGCTTTGTATGTACATCTGAGTCATTAATACTCATTCTCCTAACAGATAGAATTTGTGTAATCATGTGTCGCATTGACTGAACCTCATTGCTCCTTTAATGGCATTAGCAGCTAATAGCTTGGAATGAGCACAGGGTTAAAATGTAATCAGCGATTTATAATTCACAGACTGGAGCGGAGGAGAGTGAATGAAGGCCTTTTTCTAAACTTCTGCTTTTGCTCTGAAAAGAGATGGCTGGTTTAGTTGCCATGGTGATGTAGGCTACGTGGAATGCAGGAAGTCAATTAGCAATCTGGCTGCATCTCATTAAATGTTGTCTGGCAGCGTTGAACAGTTGAGGTGGGGATTTATATTTATCGCAAAGAATTACTCTTATAAGCATTCATAGATGTTTTTTTATCCTGTGGTGTGCTTCAATGAGCAATGGCGAGTTAACAATCTGTGCATCTGTGACCTGTCACCAGTGTGAAGGTTGACGATTCAGGGTTCCTTTTAAATGCTCTAATGCGGCCATTGTAGATCTCAAATGAGGTATAATCTGGATAGACCACATGATTTTGTCTCCGCTCCCTGTGTTAGAGCCAAAGGTGCTGGAGGCCTGGGACGGTCACAAAGGCCCTGCTGATAAATCTGTCTGTTCAACAAAGTACACAAAGGACACACACACACACACACACATGCCTTGTGTGATTTGCATGAGCTTCCAAAAATACTCTGAAGTTGCTTGCTTTTCTGTCTTGCACCTCTATTGTGTCTCTAAGAAGAAAGAAGGGTGGAGCAGGAGCAGTGACGCCTCCTCAGCCCCCACCCCCCTGATGCACTGAAGAGCAACTTCAGATATTGCAATATGAATTACAAGCAGCAACATACCAGCTGTAATGAAAAGTGATATTGATTTACCAAAGGTGGTGATATAAAGCAGAGCTTATCGCACCCACAAGCTATATCATAGGAAATATCAGGTCACAAGTAGTCGAGAAAATGCTAATGCATTCTCTGTCCATTATCGCTGCCTTGACCAGTTTCATAGTAGGACCTGATGAATCCACCAGCAGACTCTGCTCATTTGTGTGAGACTCCCGGCAAGCAGCAAGGCTTCCTGTCATTGTGTCTGACAGGCAGATGACATCAGCATGCCCTCAGGGTGCTCTGGGGATGCAGCATCCCTTCCTCATCAAGCAAAATAAAGGAGGACTTTGATGGTATCATCTCGGAGTCACAGCCCCCACACAGTTACTGTCACACGACAGGAGACTTCCATTTCCCAGTAATCGAGTTTCCGTCTCGCCTCTTTGTGTTCAGATGAAGCTCTGATGAAGTCTCCCTCAAACCCCTTTCCCCCTCTCCTTACAGAATACTCCCCCTCCCTGTGTTTGTGCCTACTTATTTCCCACTTCAGTTCACATAATGAATATTTATAGCAAAACTTAGCAGGGAAAATCTTTGTATTGCAATGTTGCCTTGAGAATCATGTTTATTTCATCTCGTAATGGGTGTAGCTAACCTACATGTTTCAGTCAAAAGTGTTTTCTTTTTAAGATGTTTGCTTGCTTTGAAAGATTAATTCTTCTCAAATTGAAGCTTTGTGAGGTTTTTTAAAAACATCATAGATAAATCCAGTGGCATAGTAGTGGTGGTGTCGGTAAAAGTAAACACAAGGGTTGACTGATAGGTTTTGAATCCTGGTGTTTGCACATGAACTGCATTCATTTGAGCTCTGCCATTAGAACTTCTTTGGGTTATATAAGATGGCAAACAACCTGAGCTAATTCAGCACCCACCCCCCTCACCTGTTTTAACTCCCTTCTTTCCAAATATGAAAAAAGGCCTAAGCTGGAACCTGTTTTGCCTTGGATGAAGACATTATGGAGAATTGGCAGACAGTCAATACAACTGGGATAACATCTCTCCTTCATCATTGGAAGAACAGTGATGAGTTGGAAGGAGAAGGTGTTGAAAAACAAATAACTTAAATACTTCTACATTAGGATCCTTCAAAGCAAGGCTTGGAACTTATCAGTCATCCTTTGTAAGTATTAGAAATACAATATATATATGTTGAATTATTAATGCATTAGCACATAGAGTATCTGGCACATGTTAATGAATAAACTCTACCGTAAATTCTCTTCTTTCCTTTCTATAACAGTTAAGAAGAAATCAGAAACTCCTAATACTACTGAGCCTTTTACTATTTAATATTTTTTTAATGTAACGATATAAGAACCTGCAAAATAACTAGTAAGTTATTTGTAACTAAAAAGTACCAAATACTTGACTAAAATTTCCCTCTAGAGTGTAGTGTTGTAGAAGTAGAAAGTGTAGGATAAAATGGAAATATTACAGTAACCTCAAATATGTACGTAACTACACTGTATGTGTAAATGTACTCAGTCACTTCACACCTTGAGCCAACTCTCTTGACCTCAGGTGTGTTGCACAGCTGATAGGTTGCTTGGTCTGAAAAGTGACATGCTTTGATGAGAAGTCTTTGCATTTGTCTTATGCTAATAATTTGTGTGACCCTGCATCAGTGTTAAAATCATTGATGTGTTTTAAGGATTAATGTTTAGCAGCAATAATCATCTTAATCCAAAGGAGATAATGAAATCAATTAGTAACCTCAGCTGTCTGCTTTGTGTCAGTGACTGACAAACTGATTCATGGACTAAAATCAAATACAACCCTCAGCAATCCCCCTTCTAACATGCAACGCTGCAGAGTTTGTAAAATTGTCCTCTACTGTCCTCTGTCGGCACAAAAGAGAATAACAACATTTCAACAAAATATATGTTGCTCTTTCATTTTGCTGTCTTAGTCGCCGCCTTCTGGTCATATTTATTCCAACATATGTAAGACCAATCCAGCATCTCCACACCCATATTTTTAATTTTTTCCTTTAATCATTAAGATATAATCATGCATTATATCACTTCACTCATCATATTTGGTCAAATACATGAACATAGAAAAACAGAAGCTGCACACACAGGTGAAAGGGGAGCATCTTGCCATCAAGGATGTTATGTGTTTTTAATTCAATATTCTTTTCAAGCTCGACTTTGAGTTCCCCTTGCCACTGGGGTATCCCATTATTTTTCCCACCATTTTGTCTTGAATATATAATTAAAGTCTTTTTTCTACTGTGTCAGCAGGGGGTATTACTGAGGGTCAATAGCCTAGTGATTTACCACTGGGGAGATGAATCCAGAGAGTCACTGTTTTCACACCCTTGAGCAAGGTTCTTGTCCTTAATTGCCCCAGTAAAAATACATTTGTCCCAGCGTGCCACTGTATGTATGAAACACATCATATATTCAAAAGAGTTATTAGCTGGGATTGTTATTAATGAACTCCAGCAGCGGTATCATCCTACTTTATAGTAGGAATAACATAAAGAAGTCAATTTTTCCCCAGTGCAGCCGTATGCAAAGTAGGGCTGGTCAGTGATTACTTAGTAATTCATCCTGTTATATATAAACTTTTGGCACACATTTAAGTCCAGAGGGAGAAAGGGAGCATAATACACAGTAGTACACATATAGCACAGATTGGTAAAAAAAATTAAGTATTTAACTCTCTTCCCCTGAGGTGCTGGAGCAACATCACTGCTTCTGTCGGAAGCTAAGCGTGTAATAGTGTAACACACACGTATGTAAATGTAATCTGCCTCCCACTCAATGCAAGCGCTAATTCCCATAGAGAAGATCTCTGAACTCCACACTCACCCACGGCAACTTCACACCAGCACAGCCTCCCAGCCACGTGTCAGTGCCAGTCTAATCTCACACCCCACACCATCTGTCACCGGCCCCCCATTTTGGCATCCGCTCCTCAGTGGGGAGAGGCCAAGCATGCAATTCACGCCTCTGCACATATTGACCACTTTCACTGATGCTGACTGGAGCACACATGCCATCAACTAAGATACCGGCAGCTCTTCTCTCGCTTCCGTAAGCACCATTCCACGCTTACAACTACCTTAAATTGATTGATTATGGTAATGGTAGGGGCCGTGCTGTATGTCCAGACACATGCGCTTTAGATGAATTATTGTAGCATTTGAGGCTCAGCTGCTCCTCAGTTTTATTTGAAGCTGTGTCTTTTCAACATAAGAAACAATCATGGACCCTAGAGGCTGCGGTGCCCTTTACACGTGTTCCACAAGAGAGCTGAATCGACCCACAAACATCATCGTCCTCTTTCTCACAATTTCCTCATAGAGCTGTCAGCTTGTTTGAGGAACCACCAATGTTATCCTTAAAGTATTAAATAGAACAGATTTGATAAATTTTCTTGTAGGTAATCTTTCAAGCAATAGCCATACAGATAAATCACATGCTTCTATATGCTGTTTTCCCGTTATTGTAGTGAGTGCTGCTTCTCCTGCACAAAAATAGAATACACGGCAGAACTCACAGCGGCATCACACTACATGTCTAATGTGAGGGAGAAGAAGTGTTGGGTCGCCCTCGAGCTGTTAAAACCGGCTTGTGGTGCATATGGATCTCACAGAACATGACAGCAAAGGTAGATTATCTCAGGTTTAATTATAAGAAATTATATTGAGGTTTTTGGGAGTTTTTCCTTGTCTTCCTAGAGAGCTCTGGGCTGGGTCGGGAACCGTCTATGGGCCTGTGAAGCCCTTTGAGACATTGTATGTGATATTGGGCTATATAAATAAAT
>OMOW01100004.1:0-11686 GCA_900312555.1 Lamprogrammus exutus
AATAGACGTGTAAAAAGAGAGAGAGAGAAATAGGAAGAGAGAGAGAGAGAGAGAGAGAGAGATCAGTATAACAGTGATGTTGCCAAGTTGTCTGGTAGCAGATAAAGAGAGTTGAGCCAGTTTGGCCCTGAGGTCAAGATAAGGCCTTGTTGCTAAAACAAATAAACAGAGTAACAAAGCCCAATATCAGGTTAATCTCAGGCCATTATGTAAACCAGATGGCTTCATTTTACGGAGTGATCCTGCAAAAACATGGTCCAGTGGAGACATTATCATTAGTTACAATGGATTTACCTTGCCTTGCACTCATTTTGTCAGGGAAATAATTCCTACTTGCTGTTGTCATTGTCCACTAAAGAAATAATATTACTCTTTTGTGATTTCCTTTGAAAATATATGACCTCCCTTGGAGATAATAATAATGTTACTATATTTTTTGTCACCATGGCATCCCTCTCTGTGTAACTGATATGAGCTGATGCATCAATAAATGCTATGCATGCTTGTGTATGAGATTGCATTAAGAGTATATTAAGATTGATCCAGCATGTCATTACAGTAACTTCTTCAAAGCACATTTTCTGGGTAGATTGGCAGCATACAGTATGAAAATACACCCTGTGGTGAAAACGCTGTGGTGCTCTCAAAGAGAAGTCAAGCCATTACCATATGGTGGATGGATTGCATTGGCGCCTTCCAGTTTTATGGCTGGATTCATCTTTTCACGTTCCAGGAGCCAGGTTTTTGGATATGTAATACAAAGGTTTTGGGTCTTCCCGAGATTCAAACTGGAGCCAGCGGTAATAAATGTGGCATAGGTTTTCCATGTCCCTACACTGGGTTATGATCTCAGAGGCCCCTCTCATCTTTGGCAGCTGATGAGGTGACGTCAACATCAGCTCTGACTAAGAGGGCCTCCAAAGTTTCTATGCAAACACAGAATTTATGTTCAAATAATGCAATGATAATACAGGAAAATTTCTGGGATTACAGAATGAGCCGCTGGCAACCACAGATACCACCAAAGCATGTCAGCGCATGATGTATCATGCAAATAAAGTGAGTGGTCACATATGTTACTCACTCAGTACCATAGGTAATTCCAAGCTTTGCAGCTAAGGTTGCAGAGGATTTATTAAATTCTATTTTGGAAAAGCGGTGGTGAAATCAGTATTAACAACTATATGACATTGAACATTATCTGTGTAGCAGCTATTACACTGAAAATATTATAGCAAGTACAACTGGGCATCACCAAACCACAAAATTGGCAACAATACCATATGCTGTCACAATATTTACACCAGGGACAATCTAACTTCTCACAGCGAAGGACCAAGCCACAGTTGACCCTCACATTAAACACTCCAGTGTAGTAAAACTGCACAGTACACGCTACCACATTAGAGGAAAGCATCAACCACACCACATAACTGACTATCCCATTTACTTTCTACAGATACACCATAGATAAAATTCAAATTTCTTTATTATATGGATGTGTACATTGCACGCTAACTCCAATTTGATAATAGTTTTCATATAGGAATACAATTTTCCCTCTGATGTCTGCACCCCAACATAAACTCTGGCATGCTCAGTTCACTTCAGCAATCAACTCATTTGTTGGCTAAGATTTCACTGTATCTGTTTAAAGCTACATCACTATAATGAACTAACAAGGGATTTTTCAAATTAAACACTGTTAGCTTCATTATTTACAACTGGATGATCATCATCAACTATAAAGCGTTACAAGAGTTAAACTTTCCTCAATATGGTGCTTGTCCAAACAACTTGCCTAAATAAAGAATCGCTTGTTTTCATTTCAAAATGACTAACAATGCAATTGCTAATAGTTAATAAATACTGTGTCAGTGCTCTGGCCTCTGCTTTGTTCCAAAAAGCCAAACTTCGTGAGCTGCTTATTAATAGTGTGACATTTTTGGCACATTTCTGTACCTAACAAGCACCCCTGGCTAACATTGTGTAAATAGTGCTTAACCTTTGGAGATTGCGATTCACACTTTTTACCCAAGAGATCATTTTGCTGCCCAGTGCAGGGTCCCTGTGTCCTCTGAGCTTTCAAACCCCCTACATTCGCAATCTCCATGCCCTTATAGGACCTTGTTTTGCAATGAGCGATTGAGAAAGAGTAAAACATTTCACAGATCCCCCACTCACAGATCTGTAAGCATGTGAGAGTGAAGTCATTGTTTTCCAAGAGTCTTGCCAGAGTGTGGGACAGAAATTATTTGTAGGCTGTGTAATGACCAGTAAGTGTCCTTTCATGTAAAAAAGAACTGCATTTGAGGGACCAGAAGTGAGACTACTACACAGTAAACAAAGCAGAACAAATCTTCTCTAACGTTAATGTTAATGGCGGCACCATGCACCCACACATATTTACACATTTTGCCCCTGATATATTTAGGCTTACCTTTCTGGTGCGCACTTTCACCACGTTGTCCTCCCTCTGATCTCCAGCCTCACACAAATGATCTAAAACTGGATTGGCAAGTTGTGTGTCACTGTAAATAATTGTCTGTGCTGCCTCCTCCATTGCAGAGAATGTGGCTCCTGGCCTGTGGCGTTCTCTCTGACCATCTGCCACCTCACAGGCAGGTGACTCACTAAAGTAACTAGCCGGGGCTTGGTTGCCATGGAGTCCCTCTGGTGAGACTTCATCACTGACCACTGCAGAACATGATGGCAGGTTTTGGGTGTGCTGCTCAGCTGTATGTTCATTGCTCATATGGGATAGTTGAACCGATGGATTGTGGGTGAAATTCAAGGCCACGTTCTCTTGAGTGTCCAGTACAACGGTGTCATCTGCCTCCGTGAGCCTGACCTCGTGGATAGTGTCCAGTTTTGAACAGCTGTGTTCTAGCTGTAACTGATCCGTTATAGTTTGGTCCTCACAAAAAGTTGATTCTTTGGATGCCGTGCTTCCATCAGTGCTTTCTGACGGTCGACATACAGAGCTCTTTATTGCCATATGCTGGTCTGCACACTGAGTGGTGTCTGTTAGAGGTGGGTGGTCTCCTTTCAAACACCCAAAAGCCAACTGTTCAGAGGACATATTGCTATTGATACAAATATCAGATAATGAATTTGCCCCATACATGACTTCTGCTGCTTTTTCACTGCTGTCTTCCTGCAGCCTTTCCTCTCCCTGAGCCTGGTTCACTGCTGTCACTTCAACATCATGTTGTTCCAACAATGTCTGGTAGAATATTTCAGAATCACAATCTTGATCCAATATCCTCGTACACGCATGATGATCTTGTTCTCCTTGATTTGCATGTCCTTCAGTGGCTTGAAAGTGAAGGTTTAATCCTGGATTTTCATTGAGAGATTTCGGGTCATCCAGCTTGTCAGCTTCAGCGTCGCAGAATTTAGTTACTGCTCTGTCACATTCTACTGTTGCCTCCACACTCTTGATAGGTTTTAAAATTACATCACCATTCTCCGTGATATTAACTGGGCACAGCAGCACATCACAAGGTAAAGTTGCACTGGCATCAGCATGGCTATTGGCGGAAAGTTTTTCTTCCTCAACATCTGGCAGGTCAGCTTGAGGTTCTAGTTCAGTAGCAGAGGACTGGGTTAGTGTGACTTCAGAGATTTCAGGAGAGCAGATGTGACCCTCTGTATGACTCTCCTTTGTTTCCTTGTGATCTGGAAGTTTGCCAATCTGTTCACCAGCAGTTTCAGACAGCATTGGCCCATTGTTTGAACAGATAGAGATGCATTGTTGCTCTTCAGCAGAGATATGTCCTATACTTTTAAAGACATTATCATCATCGCAAATATCATGATGCTGACTAGTCTCTGTGCCAAACTCACCCTTGCCATTGATAGTTAAGTTATTATAATTACTGCTATCAATTGTACAAGGACTATTTCCACCACACATCTCATTGCTCAACATACAGTGAAACCCTCCACAGTTTGCAGTGTTTCCAGTTTTGAGATGCTCAGATTCAGAGGGTCTTTGAGAAATGTCAGCATCAACCAACTTGTCAGCGTTGTGCACCGGTTCTTGCTGTAAATCCCGTGGGATAGTTCCATTGCCTTCCACAAGCTCCAACTGTTCTGATTCAGCAACATTTTCCACAACTGAAGTTGCCACCTCAAACGTCTGAGCCAGGTCATCTGTGGGTGGTTGGTGGCAGCACTCTGGCATCGATGCACATCTTGTCCGTCGTCCTTGTTTGGAACCCGCCGAACCTGTCCATCGTCCCTCACTGTCAACCCCATGACAGCAGACCAAGTCCAGATCATCATAGCTATACTGTAATCCCGATGGGTGAGTCACATGCTCCTCCCAGCTTCTTTTACGTATTGCTACTGGCATGGTGGACAGCTAATGCTATCCCATAGAACTGCTTTAAAGACTGGACAAAAATCAAAAAGAAAATCTGCACCTCCTGGAGAAGAGAAGAGAAGAGAAGAGAAGAGAAGAGAAGAGAAGAGAAGAGAAGAGAAGAGAAGAGAGGAACAGGAAACTGATTAATGTCCTGAAGTTATGGGGTTAACTGAATTTGCAGATGACAATATGACAAATCCTGTTTCCGTTTGACAATAAACAGCTGGAGAGTGAATAAAAGAGAGACATAATTATATTCCATGAGGATTCTCCAGGAAAGTGTGAACTATAGTCTGTATAGGTTTCTGCTAATCTGACACAAGAAAGAAAAATATCTCATTAATATGGATATTTCAGATTCACATCATAAAATACTTAGCTGCATTTAATGACCTTGGTATAGAACTATTTTTGGTCTTAAGTGTTGGGAAACCTCTAGGAATAAAGCCAAAAAAGCAGCTTGCATTCTAAAAACAATAACTGTAACAGTACCCACCCAAGGCACCACAAAAATGAGAACAGTGAGTTATGAGTTCTAATAATGAAATTAGAAGCATGACTGACAGTCAACAACAATCTTTAACCCTGAAGTTACTGTAGTTCTCTGTATATGTTCTGTCACATGATGAAAACCAAGTTATAGTGCAAACTAATTCATTATCTTACTCAGAACTGCAGTGTTTCTCTGTTGTCTGGATTTAAAACACAAGGACTTAGGAAGCATAAATGACTCAATTCCTGTTGAGCTTCTGCTGTATATAAGAATGAAGTGATAGAGTGACTGAAAACTAGAAACAAATTCAATACAATTTCACTGTCATTCTTAATTTGCTCAAAGACCTAAACGTGTGAATCATGATTTAAAAGCAAAGAAACAAACAGTCCTAAATGCTGATATTTTACACATTACATTGTATGCCATTCACAAGCTTCTTAATTGGCCATTTCCAAACAGTAAAAATAATATTAAAACTTGTTTTCCTGAGTTTTGCACCTTTGGTTTCCTCAGGAATACAGCTGGATGGTACCAACTGCCATCTGCACCCTCTGGCATGAACCTGCTCCTGGTTATTACTCAAATATGAAAGGTTACTGAAGACGTCCCAAAGTAGTTGCTCCCTCAAGATGCCCTGGAACAAACAGCACTTCCACACTTGTGATAATTCATATTGTAACAACAATATTTACTTCATGTTTTACAATGTAATCTAGAAATAGTATATTCTGTACGAAAAACCAGGCAGCAGATATAGTACTTGCTCCAAGTAGTTATCCATGTTAAAAAAAGAAAGAAGTGGATTTAATCTATCCTAATGCAGTCCATCCGATTGTGGGAAATATGCATCCATCTCTTTCCAAGTGACTTGACATATTCCGTTATTGTAAGCAGTCCTTATTGTAACTTTCTGTAAGCCATTTTCTGGATTCCAGTCAGTATGTCCGCTGTAAATCGGTCGGAAAAACAGAGCAGCCCCCAAATGCAGCAGAACGCCGGGGAGCAGAGAAAAGTCCATAGACAACTTCCATCTTGATCACATTAGGATTTTTGCTGACGCTGAATGCCGAGAGCTGAGGTGCTGTAAGAGGGGCCGGGTTTTCTTTCCCCCACTCCACCCCTGCTCTCCTCCGTTCTATCCCTTTCTCATCAGGTCCCCTCCCTGCTGGTTTTGACAGGAGTCTGAGTCACATCCTAGGAGCCCCATCCCCCTTCTCACAACTCTCCAAGCACACTATACCCATTTATTCACTCCTCCTCTAATTCACGTTGTTTCCTCACCATTTTAGAAACTCCTTCTCAGCTAACCTTTCCTCTCAAAACTGTTCTTTCCTCTTTTCACTGGACTTTTTCCTTCATTCTTCTTTAGCTCGCTATTTCACTGAGCTGGGAAAGGCTCCCACCAGTTGATTTTGATTAGTAACAGACATGCTGCTTCGTAAGACCACTGGCTGTGAGCCAAGTGAGATTGCTCTTATGTTTTGGCAGTTATATCTGAGGCATGCTTTAAAAAAAATTGTCATCTTGTAACTCTAGAAGTATTTTTATCCAAACATATGGCAATGAAGTAAAAAAACAAACATGGGAAGCAAGATATTTTGTGGATATAATGAATAAGATAATATAAGAATCCCTCATTCCATCTGTTCTGTAAGAACATTTCGACATTTTCACAAAGTACAGCATGCTATCTTTGTTTTAAAGGAGAACTCGGTGAAAAAAAGAACACATTTAAGCACCCAAATGCCAGCCATTCATTTCCTAATATAGTCATTTGTCAGAAGCACTGAGCAGAGAGAAAAAAGCACAGCCAGTGATATTTACATGAAATGTCATTGGGAACATTTAGGACAAAAGCAATCAGCAAATTTTGACTTTAAATTTCAAATGATACTGAGCCCAAGTACAACACAGTGAATCCCACATTCAAACTTGCAACCACAGAGCTCCATATTGTTGGCTCGTGTTTCACATTGGCAGAAATATGCACAATATGCATTAATGTCCTGACAACAACATCACTCTCTATTGTCTTGTTTTCTTTCCCAAAGGTTACATGGTCAAATTTCTCTCAAACTGAAGCTGGGGCTGATTTTATCAGATCTGCAGTGGGTCAAAGCAACAGGGAGAAGACAAACACAAAAATGAGGACTGGAATGAAGCCCCCTCCAACTATCCTGTGACACCGAACTCTACCCTCTAGGTCAACCAGATGTGAGGAGAAGCTCTGGATGAATCTTTTCTTAGGGGCTGTGATGGTAATCTGTGCTCTGCTGTCCATGCTGGCTCTCCAGGGACACAGATGGTCGTACTCAAGGGGGAGGAACCGAGTTGGACAAGACTCCTCTGTAGCATGTCACATGTGCTCTGTGGTCACGCCAAGTGCAGTGTAACAGAATGCAGATCCTGTTGGTCATGGTGGCTTCCATGTGGATACGGCTGATGATTGAAGTGCAGGGGCCAGGCTATCCACTCATTACCTCCTGTGGACTTCCAACATGGGCCTATAATTTAAGTGGCTACGGCCTCCCCCTGCCAATCAGAATGTCTTGCGTGGTCACAGGGCAACCAGACTACGTCATGATGTGATCCATCAGTAGGAGGTGACGCTGTGCGAACACATGTTAAATCAACAACACGTGTGAGTCTAGATGTCAGTCAGCTATGTGTGTGTATATGCTTGTGTGGGTACGGGAGCTTGAGGGGCTGCAACAGTAGTGAAGCATTAAAATTGGAGCATTAAAACAAAATGTAGCTTGAAACATGATTTACTCTCAGACCAGCTTTCCCCTTGATTATTCAAAGCCTTGAGCCCCAGACTATGACATAACAAGACTGTCTGAGGTTATATGAAAATTGAAACATTTTCCATACTTAACAGTATTTTGTGGTGATTTGTGTTAATGTGTGTTGTGCAGGCTACTGGCAATCTGTGTACATGACTATGGGAGAGTTGTTTATATTGATGTGCCTTTTAAGAGTCGATGTTATCAGCCAGACATTGACTGTTTTTCCTCCATCACAGAGGATGGGGCTAAACATTCTGATAGGAAGCATCACAGGTCACATGTCTGGAGTGGTCAAATACATGAATGAGAAAGACCTATTCATGATTCACCCATAATCCCCCACTGTTCAACCCCTCAGTCTCTTAAGTGGAGCAGTGAGGGTCCAAAGGAAACAGCCTCACATTCCTCACTGATATAGTTTATTATTGGAAAAAAGCCAGTCTAAATCACGGGCATTGAAGGACACAGAGTGTTTGCCCATGGTGGAAAATGTAGGTGATGCTTGTAGAGAAAAAAACCCCATGTCCCTCCCATAACTGAGTCATTTTGAGTTATTGCTCACACAGAGAATGCTTTGACAACATTCTATTGCACCCTTTTAAGGCTTCTTCAAATAACCATTTTACTGTACTTCCCTACTAGTTTTGTGAAGTTATAAAAACACAGCTGAGGGTTGATTTACACTAAAAAGAAAACTAAACAATCTCAGAATCTCATCTGGCGATCTAAAAATAACATCAAGAAACCACACTGAGATCCTGGCAATCCTTTCCTGTCACTTGCAATGCCCTGTGGTTAGCAATTCCTTTTCAAAAACCCAGCGTCATGGCGGTTTCAGTGTGTTTGAAACCCTGGGTGGGAACAATCACTGCACTTGAATGAAACGTCTGTATGTAGATATGTGAAGTGATGTTGCATTTTAAGAGCATATAAAAAATAAACTGAGGGTTGTTAATCATGTATGGATTACAACTCACTTTGCTTGTGTGGGTCTAAATGGAAGTGGCCATCATGAGTGTGGAGTTGTGGGAAGAACTTAAGGGGACTTGGCCAGTGATCATGGGTTATAGTGTGACTGTTACCGTGGGAACAGGAAGTTCAAGTTATTGAGGATACAGACCATTACAATCTCCAGGCTAAAATAATCTAACTAATCTTCTTGAGAGGAGGTCTGTGTATTAGACAACAGAGGACCAAATGTGTGTGTGTGTGTATGTGTGTGTGATTGTTGTTTGTACTCTGTTTCATTAATCAAATGACACGCACTCATGAGGTCCATCTTTATGACAATAATAATGCTGTCTCACACACTGGGAAACTTCCACTGTTTACTGTGTACCATCTGGTCTTTGTAGAGGGTTTTCAGCACCCTTACATGGTTAACAAATTCTGGCTGAGCACCACTGGAGAAAGGGACATTGCCATTTTAAAAGTGAGTTATTATCACAAAAGAAATATCTCGTGACCTAAAGGATTCACAGTCCTTGTACTTTTGGCCTTTCCTTTTTAGGCTGACAATATTGCCCACACATTAGGGAATGTTGTGAACTCCATATAAGCACAGGACTCCCAGAACGCCTCACTGTGGAGGAACACCATTGTTTGAGATAACAATCATTTTGCCTGTAAGTCATCCCAAAAATCGCAATATGCTCATGTCTAGTAAAGGCCTGCTTGGCTAAATACTCCTGACATTTTGTCTTATTTGTGTACACATCCATGCCAATACCCCATTAAAAAAATTCACGAATCTTGGCATGGCCCAGGGTTCCTCAATGCCATGCAAGCAACAAACCAACCAACAGAATTGGGGCACATTTCCTTGGCAGAGGTAATGCTGTAAACAAAGAGTATCAGAAAAACGTACAACTTTGACGTAAGTCTCTGTGTGAAAAGCCAGTTCAATCAATTTGGGAGTGACAGCAGGTTCCAGTTGGGGTGACCCTTTTGTTACCATTTGGAAACATAATATCCCATGTATAAAAATCTGGATAAAGCCTTATTCCAATTTTGAGAAGCCAAAAAGTATGCATCCCAGACAGGCCCATATGGGTCAGAGTATGGCTAGGTGGCAACAACAGATGGACTCCATTTGTGCTCTCTGACTCAAACACAGGCCTATAACATTTACCACCTGCACCAAAGCACATTCCCACACACTGTAGCCTTGAAGTATGTGCAGGAATGCACTATACCTACAGATATGCATAACCCTCATATGCATCAGTATTAAACATTGAAATTGTATCACAGATCGACATTGACACTAACAAAGAGTATACGTATGGTCATCTAATATGCTTAGGAAGGAGATTGATTCGCCATTCCTCTCCTTTTGGACTTTTTAAATATGGAAAATCTGAAATATTTTGCTTCAGATTGATGGTTTTAAGCCAATGTGAAAGTAACTCTATTGAGCACACACATATGAGAAGACAGTTGGAAATATTTGATATCATTGGCATCTGCTGTAGCAGCTCTTCTTGTTTGTGTTAACAAAGGTCAACTGAATCAGAAAGAACCCAGTGTGTGCAGAGCAATTTACCAAGCAGAAAAACATATTTTACAGGGACCCACCCCTGGATCTGTGGACTTAGATAAATAATATTTATTCTCTTGTCCTGTTGTTTATGAGGAATGAATCTTGAGCTTGGACCAGATCATGTGAAGGCCAGCCCAGTGACGTACCACATCCCCTCACCCTGGACTCTGTTGAGCATGTGTTCTACTGGCATGGCCTCTTCCAGGAGACATCCAGGAAAAATGTGTTGTCCTTGGACACGGTTGCTACAGCAGCATCAGCCGGAAATACTTGAGACTAAGAGTCAGGAGATGAGGGACCACGGGCTGTTTCATCGTAAGATGAGAGACCTCTGGACTGTTATGCTTCCGCCCACTGTGCGTTTGCATTTCAGTTCCAAATGTAACCTCCCAACATCTGCCCTTGTTCTCTCAAATACATGCACATTAGACTCTGAGGAGTAACTGCTTATCATCTTCTGGTCCTGTCTTGTCTGTAGTAACTTATTGTTATTCTTGCTTTTATTCCATATTGGCACAATAAGAAATGTTATCAAGTAGAAAAAGTGCCTCATGTGCATTTGCGAAGAGTGAAAAGTGAACAAGAATGCCACAGTTAAATGCTTACCTTCATCTTAGGTCTCTTACACAAGTAGGAGGAGAAACATTTTTAGTGCAATAGGAGGAGAAGGTTAAAAAAGAGGCAAATCACCTCTTTTGCAAGAAACTGTTTGGCATTTCAATCCATGAAGGAAATGTACTAGCCAGGAAAGGAGAGAAGACCCCATGAGAAACAGCAAGCCTGGCCTGCAAGAAAAAGATGCGTCTACAAACATCTGAATCTGGTTAGGAGTTACATGATATGCCCAACCAACATGAAAGCATGGCACAAAGAACACAAATCAAGGATATGCGAACGAAAAGTGGTGTAACTATTGAAGATGACAGAAATGAAGAAGGATACATAGAGTAGCAGTGGACCACTATTACCAAAAATTTAAGGATATAATTCAGAGATGGTCTCACCTGTGAAATTTCTTTGCTTGGATTTATAAATCTGTGTCCATCATGGAAGCTCCTTCCATGGAGAGTAGCACTGCACAGTGAGGAAACCTTCAACTGCAGGTTCTGGGATCCAGTCCCTGTGTCAACAAGCATCCATGTTGACGTCAAAACAGGCCTGTAGTTAATCAATAGATATGCCCTTTACTTTGCAGACTAGTTCCAATAACATAACACAGCCTGCAGGGGGCAACAAAACCTAAAATGTTAGTCTTAAGGGGAGCAACTGTACAGTAACTCTTTAGAGGTTTATAAGCAACCATGTGGAGCTGGATTTACAAAAACAGACTTAGGCTTAGGTCAAACAAATAGACAGACTTCATACATACATGTAACCTTAGCAAAGGTTGGAATTATTGGTAAATTAAAAATAAAAAGGAAAACATTGTGGCTCGCTGAGCTCCATTCACTCCAACACAAAACTTGCATTTTACAGCTATATTTAAC
>OMOW01100008.1:0-13801 GCA_900312555.1 Lamprogrammus exutus
TCATTAGTAGAAATCTGTATGTATGGTTCATCTAACTCCAATTACTCTACATGTTTCTGTCCACCTGCTTCCTATGCAAGCTCCTTTAACGCATTCAGTAGCTACCAGCGTTACTGCTTTTCGTGTGTGTGTGTTACCTTCAGGACAATAGCCCTGCCAGGGCTGTGTGGGTGGAGGAGGGGTGTGGTCCTGTCCAAGGAGCTTCTTACACACATAACCTGCTCCGGCGCGCCCGCAGTTGACATCATTCCATCCACCTTAACAAAACCGGAGTCCTTTGTAAATATCACCATTCAGTAAAAAAAAATACAAATCGATATGATTCATGGAATTTCAGTACCTTGGTGTCTATTCATTTGTACACACTGTTCCTCCCCGTTCTCATTGTTGGGCTCACCTGGAGCCCAGTGAGTGTATGTGATAGGGGAGAAGTCCACCCACCTGATCACAAGAGGATAAAAAGACATATTTTGGACAGTGAAGTTAGCATTACAAAACAACAATTGGTTGGAGGACAAATACAAATCAGTCAGAAATGGACACACATGTATTTTCCTCCTGTCAGACCAAACATCATCATTCCGATCCAGGCCACAGAAACCTCCCCAGTCCCCACCTGGAAGAGTAACAACACCAAAACCGAAAATTAAAACACTTTCACCTTCTTCTACACGTTTAACGGCACCACAACGTACAGAGATGCATAGAAAATTCAAAGAAAGCGCACCATGGTGTTAACGTAAGCCTGTTCCTCTTTGTTTAGGATAGAGACCAGGGTGGCCTTCTCCTCGTAGCACCGTTTCATAGCAGTGTGAAAGTCCACTATTTCGGTGTCGTTATAGTAGTAGCAGGTGTTATTGAACTTCCTCCAGCCTGGGTTGGTGCCGCAGTCAGTAGCTGAGGTTTGACACATGAGAAAAGTTAAACATCTGTAATCTCTAACCTTTGGATGGACGATCTGTCTGGTGTGATAAGGCGAGGGCCATTTTGGAAGCGTTTTACCTGGTATAGGCGGTGGGGGCACCGGGGGCAGGATGGGAGTCTCTCCCTTGGCGATCATGCATATCCAGTCCTGGTGAGCGTCACAGTTGAGGTCGTTCCACCAGGAGTGGGTCCCGTTTTTGCCGCTCACCATCTCCACACAATCCTCACGGCCCTCGTGGTTGTTTGGCTCCCCCAGACCCCAGTTAGTGTGGGACACAGGTGTGCCGTCGCTCCAGGAATAGCCTACGAAGAGGGAAGTGAGACCAGGATTTTTGTTTATTCCTTATTCAGATGCCCAGTACTTACATTACTGTAGTTCCCCATAACTAACAGCCAGAAAAACTGAAAAATAAAATAGGACATGAAAATATGCTCATCTTACACACACACACACACACACACACACACAATACCAACCTCCCTCTGCGGGGTTGTGTTTGAGGCCGATCCACTTGCTGGAGTCCTTGCTGTATAGAGAGAGGAAGTCTTCCTCCTCTTGATTATGGATGCTGACCAGATCGGCTCCTCTGGCCACGCAGTCTTCTTGTGCTGCTCCCCAGCTCTTCTTCTGGGACCATTTCACGTTGTGGAAGAGCTGCAATCAGTCAGACACAAAGTCAGCAAGGATGTCATCATCTGACAAAATTATATTTACAGTGACCTAATGGAAGATGATTTGAACTAGATACAGGTTGAAATGAGCTCATAGGACTGGCAGATTTTCGCTAGTTTAATGAAAACAAGATTTCCAGGACTCAGTTACAAGCAAAACGTCTCATTGAGAATTCTTATGATTTGTCTGATTATTTAAATAAGCAAAGCCATCTAGTTTTCTTATAATGTTTGTTTTGTTTATAATATTAATGTGTCAGTGTGGGTGTTACTGGATAAGTAACCCCAGTGTTAAGTTTTTGTTACAGAGCTGTAGCTTCATACCCTGTAACAGTTCCTGAAGTGTGGCAAGGCCGTCCAACCATCAGTGCAGCCATGTGCAGTAGGTGGAGGCGGGGCAGTGGTCGGCGGGGTGATGTCGGTCCTCGGTTTCTCACAAACAACACTGAATTTCTCTAAACACGGCTTGTCGTCCCAGAAACCTCCGACCGTATCCGACGTCATGGCCACACAGGCACCGTCTCCGTTATCTACAGACACAAGGTGACCAGGGTTGAAACGGCACCGGCATGAGTGTTTCATAGTTTCGTTCAGTATCCATTATTTATTCTGTCGCTCAGCTGGTAGTGCATTTTGGGATTGTACCTGGCTGGTCTCTGTCCCAGTGACTGAAGGTGACAGGTAAGTTGTTGTCCCAGATGTAGTCCACCCCTCCACCAATCCCACCTTGGGCGCGTAGACCAATCCACCACAGGCCGGTCTTGCCCGGTCCTGACAGCCTCGCTGTGAAATGGGACTGCTCATAACTGCAGTGAAACGGATAAATAAATGAGAAATATCACTTAAAATCTGTCAGGGGATACAAAACAATAGCAGGATACTAATCTAGTTTTTAAGTACCGACCATGTCACAACCAAAAAAGAACTTTCACCAGTAAAATGCTAGATTCATCAACATTGTATGCTAAATTTGAGTACTAGTGAAGTTGCCACGGTGATCCAAACTCACATGTCTCCAATGTGCAGCAGGAAGCTGTCCTGCCCCTCACAGAAGGCCTTCGCTTCAGACCAGGTCCTGGCCGTCTCCTCCATCCAGTAGCATGCATAAGCATATGCATCCCAGCCCTGTGACACCAATCACGAGATGTGAAGCTATGTCACTGCACTGTCCCATTACACGCACATGATTCACTGCATCATAGCTGTGTGCACACACGTGTCTAAAGTAATTAACAGAAATGTGCTGTTGGACGTTGTCCTACCTGAGGACATCCATACACAGTGGGTTTTACAGAGGGCAGTGGGTAATGTGTTTTGGGTGATTTGCATATGTAAGTATTGAGTTTGGCACAGGACACATCGTTCCAACGGCCAGTCTGGAAGAAAAAGGAAATTATGAGAATAACCACAATCCACAGTAAAGAATGAACAATGTGGGCAGCTTAAATTGATATAAGGAAGACATTTTGGTTAAATTGCTGCGTGTCAGTGCTTTGTTAGTCTATAACAGAAGGAAACAAACTGTGTGTAAGGCTGTTGGTCAGACTCCTCACCTCAGGCATCATCTCCACACAGTCCTCTTTGAAACCCTCATGGTTGTTGGGTTCTCCTGGCGCCCAGTAGGTGAATGTTACCCAGTGACCATCAGACCAGGTGTACATACCGTTCCTCCACTGGTCCTTCATACCAGTCCATACGTCACTGGTGGCTGTGAAGGGCAATTAAGATATTAAAAAGTAATAACAATGTTCTCTGCACTCTAATGTCTCTTTCTGCTTTTATAATATATTGAAATCACCAAGTGACAGTTTGTAATGTTGCAGTTTTTCCATTCCAACAACTTTACCACTAGTGGGGCAAAAGAAATGTTAATTTGAGCGTTGCACCAGAGGAAAAGCCAAATTGTAATCTATATCCAAAAGGGTTTATCCTCTGGGGTGCACGACAGCATTCAGATTTGTGTGTAAGTCCACTTATTTTTGGCCAGAGAAAAGGTCACGAACACCGAAAGAGCCTGAATCACCACGCTTTGAGCATTGCGATACATCTTCGCTGAAAGTTCTCGTATGAAGTCTGCTGGAGATGTCCTGGACGATATTTTAAGAATGAAAGGTGAGAGGGTGAGGGCTGAATCAGTGCTCGTAAATGTATTCTGTGGGAGTTAATTGAGAAAATCTCAAATTAACTCTCAACCCTTTTGGTGCTTTGTGTTTTCTGACTTCCTCGGTCTTCGTGTCGTCTTATTGTTTCCGTACCCATGTACAAGTAGCTCTCCAGCCAGCTCTGCTCCGTTATCGAGAGGATGGACACAAGTTCAGCACCCAGAGTCCTGCAGGCGTTCTGACTGTCATTCCATGTCTTTTTGTCCCCAAACGGCTTGTAGCAGAACTCTCCAAACTCATACCAGTCAGGCCCTGAACATCTCAGCTCTGTATGGGAACAGGGCAAGTGAAGGCAATATACAGGAGAGGGAAAACACACATCAATGGAAGTAGAAAATGAATTCATTTTAAAACACTTTAAACGCATCTTTAAACTCACCTCCATCTGCAAAAGTATAAGACACGGAATAGCTTTGATCGGATCTGTGGAAATAAGATTTGTTATTGAGTCTTTTGAGCATTAAATAGTCTGATTAGAGAATTATTGCAGCATGCAGTACATACAGAGACACGCTAACACAAAATCTGCACATTGTTTCATTCATTTTATTCACTTAATGTTTATCCAATCGCCTGTTTAGACCATTTGTACTGTTTTTATTATGTGATGTCATGTAATTATCTATTTTACCTTCATCCTTGTACGCATCTCTTTAAAAGCCTATCCAGGGACAAGGGCTGCAAATTAACTTGAGCTAGAAGCCTTCTACTGTATTCATTACATGTGTTAGACTCTATGTGACAATGTCAATATGTATGGTCCCTGTTGAGTAAAACAAACAAATAAATAAGTAAAGACTACAGGCACAAAAGGAGCTAATCTGACACTCAGCCACATACTGTCTCGAAGTGATGCCGTTCCTAGTGGAGCCCGCGTAGAAGTTCTGTCCTTGTGTTTTCAACAAAGTGCAGTCTCCTCCGATATCATCTAAGACCACGCCCGCGTGGATGGCTGCAGCACAGATGTTTGAGTCCTGGTGCCAGAGACGCAAGAAAAGAAAGCAGAGAGAGTCATATATTACCATCAGATGTCTTTCTGTCTGTCTGGTTATTAGGATCGGACAATATATTCACATACCCCACGATACACTGAAGTGCCAAACACACTGTAACTGGCTTTGGCACAGCCTGCTGGACAATGGACCCTGAAACACACAGACATCAACTGGATCAGAGTGTGTTATTTTTTTTTTTAAATACAAAAAATATTACTCAACTCAGACTCACGTCATGCGATCAGTGGCAGAGTTGAAGTTGGGCTTTTTAGTGCAGGTGATCCCATCTGTTGAACCAGAGTTTATATTATTAACCATCAGGTAAAAGCATAGCCTGTTATCACAACAGAATTTGACCTAAAATAAAATGTTATTAATGAGGTTATTACAGTCGGGTGTGCATCCCAAGACGTCGAATCGAAGGCCTGGCTGAACATTGTACTCCAGTGGGAAGATGCGAACGTACTGGGCTGACATCGGAGTACCCAGCAGCTGAGTATCAACGGTGTTTCTGTCTGTTGCACCTGGGAAAAACTGGAGATCAAGAAAACTAAGAACATTGTGAAGTGAAACAGCAAGGAATCACTGTCGGCTGCCCTGCATTTGTTTACACCGTTGCCACCTCTGCTTACTCACCTCCCCGTCAGCAATGTGGTCAAACCACTCAGTTCCGTCCATACTGTGCTGGATTTTGAATTTGGTCACCCAGTGGTCATTGTGGGGACAACCCTGGATTACTATCCCGGTCACTTTCCTGGTCTGGCCCAAGCTTACCTGGATCCACGGTGAGGTTGCTGAGAAGATTGACAAGTGGACACAGGATAAGGATACCAAATATTTGACCCATTCATCACAATTTACAAGAGACACGCACAGCTAATGGCAATGTGTTATTTACAGTAAAAAATAAAAAAAAAGTTTAAATCCAAGTTCTGTGGTTTGTATGTGGCAGGTTGGTACATACTGCTGGTGGAGGGCATCCAGCAAGAAGCACCGTTCAAACGAGCTTTGTTGGGAGTGAAATGACCCACAGAGGAGGAAGCGGTGAGCTGAGAGTCTTCGATGTTCCCAGCCTCCACTCCAAGGCCGCGCAGACACACTGTTAGCAGCAAAACGTATCACACATGTCAGACTGGAGCAGTAATTCTAGACATGTGGGAGCATTTTGTGTTACTCAGAGGACATGGTTGGGTACTCAGCAGTGAGAATCTGAGATCTGCACGTGTCTGGACTGAAAGTATTACACCTGTAGCTTGAGAATACGTCCCCACCTTTCTGTTCACAGCTGTAGGTGATCTGGAGGTATTTGGAGATGGTGGGACAGGAGTCTTCCTCCATATCGGCATATACAAAGCAGTAGGCTCGGTTGTCACATAACTCTCTGGTGTAAGGTAGGATACCAGCCACTGTGCAGCTCCCTGCAGGACAGGGGGGATTTTTTAATTAATAATAGAATTATTTTAATCATCCATATTGACTCCAGAATATTTTCACTCGTATTTAATTTACATTAGGTCTGTGACAATCAGTAATGGCAGAAGAGCCATATAGAACTCTAATGGACAGTTTGTACATACGTGAAATGCATGCTGATCATTATACATATCAAAATATGAATTACCAACATACTGTAAGTTATTTTCATGAATTCACATACTGCATGTTTACCATATGTGGGCTACAACTACATAAACCTATATCCACAGGGGGTAGACTTTACAGTATACATTGATTTATATGATTACACATTAATGTTTCAGCATGACGTTTAATAATCACACCCTATGATGCGTGGCTGTGCTATACCTTCTCCCGATCCATCCAAGTATGGACAGATATCAGCACTGTTCCGACCGTAGAAAGCAGACTGGATGTTTATGACACTTTCCTCTGGACAGGGAAGGACAGCAGTGGAGCCCTGGCACACCAGCGCAGTCATAAACCCTACAGCACAAAGACACGTAAAGAATTGACCTGATTACATGAAACTGATCCACCATAAAGCCATGAATCAGACCATGCTGCTTCAAAATAATTACCATCGTGAGGTGGAGGAGGCACGGGGGTACTTCCTGAAAGAGGAAATACGAGTTGCTGTTACACACATTGGTTCTCGAATATGATCAATAATGACAAGACAAGCACTGTGTCTTACCTCTCCGCTTGCAGATGTATCCTCTCCTGGCGTCACATCTGTCGTCATTCCATCGCCCGCTGTTTATAAGTATGGACAGGCAGTCTTCACCGTTGAAATTATCAGGGTTACCTGCGAGGACAGACGAGGCAATAAATGGAATAAGGGTGAAATTTTCCACAAGAGTCCCCTGGTTACAGAGGAATCATGCCGTCACGTCTGACTTTAAATCAGCCGAGTGTACCTGGACTCCAGTGGATGTATCTGAAAGGAGATCCGTCCATCCACTTCCAGCCCCCCTCAGTGATGGAGTCATGACCGCCCATCCACAGTGAGATCCCTGTGGGAGCCTGCTGGGTGATGCCTATGGTGGAAACAACAAAATAGTTCAGTAAAATAAAATAATCTGTTAAATCTGCAAATGTGAATGTTAATAAGTTTTTAATAAATGGATTTTGCAAATAGTTTCAATTTATAATCCCTTTATAAAGTATGCCTTGTTTTTGACCTGCATATATATACCACTGGGGTGGTGTGAAATATAAATGGGACAAACAGTAAAAATGAATCCTGAAAAATGCAATCACAATATCTAAACAGTTCAGGTACTTGAAATACAAAGTAAAGATGTAATAATCATACCGTGTAAGAAAGACTGTTCATAGGGATCAGTGACACTAACGAGGTCTCCTCCCTGGTTAACACAGTCAGCTCGAGCTTCTGCCCACGTCCTCATAGACAGGTAGTTAAACAGGTAGCAGTAGTCATTAAATGGGTCGGCTAACCAATAACCGCACTTCTCATTCCATCCTAGAAGAAAAAACACAAGCACAACCATTCACACGTGCACACATATTATTCTACACACCCTGATTGAAGTGTGAAAATCAGCGTTAGCAGTTACCTGGCCCGGAGGTTGGCGGCCGCGGGGGAGGTCCTTGTCCTTTAGCTATCAAAGACAAAGAAAAGATCAGAAACGATCTAAATATTTATATAAACTCTGAAAAAGTGTCAGACCTTTTTTGCATATGTATTCCTTAGTGGAGGTGCAGAAATCGTCATTGAGCTTTCCAGGCTGGTGGTGAGTCATCCCCGTGAGGTGCACGCAGTCCTCGTTGTTCTGCCAGTTGTCCGGCTGGTTGGTCCCCCATGGAAGGAAATCCTGAGATCCACAGAAATTAGACGTTGCAGCAGCAGCAGCAGCAGCAGCTTTACAGCCATATTATTGTATGTTTGCATCAAGACATGTTGGAAAGGACTCCAGAGAATCCCAAGAGTGATCCATACCATATAATATCTTCATGGTATTTTGACTTACAGCGGGAGTTCCATCGATGTATACAAACTGGTTTTCAATGTTCATGTCATTCAAACCCACCCAGGCTTCTGCTGGCATGTGAGCTGCAGATAAAAGTTGACATTATCATCACATACATCCTGATCAGCTGGATGAATTGAGGACTGTTTCCTTGGCCGCTCACCTGTAAGGAAACTAAGCTCCTCCTCTGAGTGGAAGCTGGCCAGGTTAGCCTGCTGACTGGTACAGTGAGTCTGAGCGTCCGGCCAGTTTTTCACCATCTCAGTCTCAAACTTATAGCAGAAATCTCCATACAGCAAATATCCTGGGTCACAGTGGGAATCTGGAACAAAAAAAAAAAGGTTTTGTTTTGTTGTTACATGTTTATATTTCAGTGAAAAATCCCAGTGATTACATAGTGTGTGAAGAGGGACAACAGACCAGGAACTGAAGTAGGCTTCACGTTCTGTCCACCTGTCATCTCACAAATGTATCCCAGGTTCTTGAAGCAGTTGGTCGTTTCCCATTTTCCTGCATAATTTCCTGGGGGAGAAAAGTAAATAAACTCAAATACTGCTCGTGCTACAATGCCAGTTGGGTTGTTAGGGCTATGAATAGCGCGGGACGTGGCGCATACCTGTGAAGATCTGTCCACAATCCCAGATTTCTGCAGTGTTTCTGGGCCAGCCAGGACCATAGTTGGAAAATGCACCAGTAATTGCGGTCTTATCCACCCATCTGAAATCCCCATCTTTGTCCTTATCTGGTAACATCATAAACCATAACAGGCAATCAAATTGAATATCCCCTAATTATCCTCTGCTGGGTGCTCCAAGTACATCCATGATTCACCTGTCCTAACCACCTGACCACCAGGACAGCCCCACAGATCATATATGTACCTAATATGTTTGGGATATCTATATGATATTTCCCCTCTGAGGTACAAGAAGGGAGAGTCCTGACAACCTGTATTTTAATTTATAATTACCTCAATTGCCAATTGTGAGCAGTGAGACTAAATGGGTTAAAATTGGCCGTTATTCATGAGAATCATCATAAGACATTCTGTAGGATCATCACATGAAATGCAGAGATTGTTCACGTTCCTTTTTCTTGTCTATGTGGAATTCAAAACATATATGGACTCTGTTAGGTACCTGATAGACCAATCCAGATGTCAGGAATGTCCACGTGGTGAAAGTCTGGAAGGTTTCCATTTATGTAAAACTGTTCCTCCTGACTGCACACATGGAATGGGGCAAATGTGACAGAACGTATATGATCTACACCCATGATCAAAGCTTTTGTATCATCAGAAGACTATGTGACTGTAAAGATTGGACCCACAATGCCTTAAACGTGAAATGTCCTTCGTCCCTACCTGTTTATGATCAGCAGGTGAGCCCCAAAGTCTGAACACTTGATCTGAGCCTCGTGCCATGTGGTCAACAGGTCGGTGTTAGCGACCAACCAGTAGCAGCTGCTGTTAAAGCTCGTCCAACCAGGAGGACAGAGAGCTGCAGGGAAGAGTAGCAGAAAAATGAAACGGGGGAAGCAAAGCATTATTATGATTATGCTACAATGGAGTCGAAACAGTTAGGAGGACTGCAGCAAGAAGTATACTTACTGTTCAGGGGTCGTTTGCACATGTACGGACGCTCGTACCTGCAAACATGGGCTCTCCATTTCGCAAATTCATCTCCCACATCTTTGATGATTGCAGAACACGTACCTGTCTGCGCATCTCTGTTGGATAACGCACATATGTTTCAATCGTGACTGCACAAGTTAATACTTAGGTTAAAATGTCAGTTTCGTTGGCTCTCTTACACTATAGGTTCACCCTCTGCCCAGTTTGTGTACCCCACACTGATGGCATCAGACCAGGTAAAGGCACTGTTCCCTGCTTCAACCTGACATGATATCTTGTTGCATTTCTGGAGAGACAAAGCTCATTGTCACATCATTGTACTGGTGTTCCATTATTTACACCCTAAAGTCACATGACGGGCACTTCTTTGGGCTCTCACCAGCGTGGACAATCCAATCCAGAGGTCCATGCGAGTTGGGTCCAGAGTTCCTGTGAGGTACTGTTCTTCTTCTGCTGAGGTGACGGACACCAGGTCGCCTCCTTCCATCACACAGTCATGTCTGGCTGCCGCCCAGCTCTTCCTGGTGTCTGCCTTCAGCTTGTAGCAGTTGGAGCCGTACTCCCTCCAGCCACTGGCTAAGTCGCAGTGTGGGGCTGGGTTGGCTGAACAGCAGGGATTGAAAACAGGATTTAAGTGTAATACTCAGAACAAATTAGACATTTATATGTCAATTTCTGGGGTCTAAGCCTTTGACAAAGGGACAATTTAAACTTAATTCAGTTTAACATTTCATTTTAACCCTCTCCATCCATTCTCTGTACCAGTTTATCCCATTCAGGTCACTGTATGTTAAACTAATGTTAAATATACTGTAGTTGTTGCTGTTGCAAGCTTGGCCTTGGTGGTGATATGGAGTTGTGTTCCATTTTAAATTAATACTGAAGCATCTAAACTTATGTTGCTATTGCATCAAAGTCTGAGAAGAATCATGCCTCATATCCTGTTTGCTAATTGTCGTTGCTATTCATTTCGGCACCATAGCTTTAAAAACTCTGCAAAACTTTGCATGAGAAACAGTCAAAAGCACTGTGGGCTTTGCATAATGTCAAAATGCCAAGAAAAACAGCTGCCAGAGCATAAATATAAAATTATGATGTATAATAAAAGCTTGATGGGGAAAAACTTATCTTACCTTTTAGGAATTACTTGCCATAAACCTATACAATCTTTCCAATCATTTTTGTTGTCTAGTAGTTGCTGAGATTGTAAGCCTATTCACTAAATTTGGTAGCAGAGATACAGATTGTTTTATGACAGAAAAAACCCAAAGAGGAGGAAGAATGATTACAGTCCTACAATGACAACACAACATCTTTCTGGTTGATGTGCAGTGTTTTTTGATTAAATTGTTATTTGAGTCCATAAAATCAGATTAAAGGCAGAATGGACGCTGGTTGGTGAACCTACGGTTGCGGTGTTTGCAGATATATTTCCTCTTCTGACTGCATTTCTCATCATTCCACCGGCCATGGTTTGCTCCTAATACTTGGCCACAGTCCTCCCCAGGGTCATCGCCCCAATTGTCAGGCTGGCCTGGCAGCCAGTTACTGAAGGGGGCAGAGGAGAGAAGGAAATTTGAGGTAAAATCCATCAGTCTACACTTTTTTCTTGTAGTGTGTTAAAGTAGCAATATATCTAAAATAATCAGACTGCATACGATATGAATTCTATAAAAGGGCTCCCATCACTCCACTCCCAGGTGCCTTCTGTGATTCGGTCATTCAGGCCGATCCAAAAGATCTCTGAGCCAATTTGTGTCGCCACCCACAGCTAGAAACATGGGGGATAAATACATGAAATTAGTGTCTGAAAGGAAAAGAGGACATTTATCAAATCCAGATCATCGTGTTGAAAGTGTGTGAATTTTCTTTTTGTCTCACCCTCTCATGAATGTCCTGAATGCTCATCAGGTCGCTCTGCTGGCTTATACAGTATGCATGAGCCTCCATCCAGGGCTTTGTATCGGTTGAAAATAAGTAACATTTATCCTCATAAAGCCTCCAGCCTTGCTGACACTGACAATGGGCTGAAGATACAACATACAGTAACATTACTGCATGGACTGTATATGACAAAGCCTATGGGTAAAATGTGTACGGCTTGGTGATCAGTGCATCAGAAATGCTTTCAGTCTCTGGTAAGTTACTATTTACGTGGCTGCTATTTTTGTGATTCTATTTTCACTATTTTGGGTGTGAAGCTTCAAAAATCTTCAAAAAATAGTTTGATGGTGCCTGTTAGGTAAAGATTAGACACTGATGAAAATGTGTTATAAGTATTCTGAGTACTTTGAGGTTGATTGGTATAAAACGTTGCCAGTTAGGAGCTGCAAAAGGTTGTTGAATCCTATGAATTGACATCCATCATAAAAGTCTCATGACAGATCCACAGTCAAGCCAACGTTCAGCAACTCATGTCGTGGTAATGTTTGACTTTTACACGACGCCATCACGTTTTTCACACGTCCATAATGGGTGGAAAGGCAGCAGAGGACAATCACGGATTTACTGTCAAAGTAAATTTTCAGTATACATCAAACAAGTATTCACCTCCTCATATCTGTTTACCTGAAGAATTTGTCATCATGTTGTGTGGAGCATCAGAACCATTAAAAGTCATCTGATATCAGAGCTTAAATGAGGCTCAGCAGTAACAATTGTAAATTCTCTAAGATAAACTAGTTGTTTTACAAGGAGAAATGCAAAAATTTGGACAGATCTCCAATTATTCCATTATTTCGTTTCAAGAATGTGCTGTATATGCAATCCTGAGGGGAACATTTCGTAAACTTTGAAAATCAATCAATCCATTTATGCTGGCAAGTTAACACATATTTATTATCAGATTTTATATCGTATAAATGATTCACACAAGATGGAAACAGACAAAAAGAGAATAAAGCACAGCAAGTTAAATTTTTTTAATTTCTTATTACTTTAGGTCAAAAATGTCTGTGAGACAATATTCTGGTTCACAATCCCAGAGCTGGAAGTCATGAGCTTCACACATTTTGTCATTTTTGGAATTTAAGTCACATTTTCACACCTACGGCACACAGGCCAAAGTTGGGAAAAAAGTTATTTCTTGATGACTCCAAATCAAACCTTTCCCCCCTTTCACAGAGACATTTCATGACACTCCTTTGTTTTTGCTGTGATCATCTTATGGTAGAGATAACCATCATAGAAATTGAAGATAAATGAATGCTTACCACCAGCAAGAAGAGCGCCCAGGCTTAGCAGCTGCAGAAACATTCTATATCCTCGCTCCATCAGGTGGTTTTCTTTTCTGTTTTCACCTCTCAAAGTGTTTCGCTGTACATCCTAATAGCTGAGAGTTGTTCTCCAAACTGCCCCCCAAGCCGGACACAGTGTACGATCTCTTCTGGTTAGCAAGGCGACTGAGCATATTCTCTCTGGCAAACTTCTTTTCAGCATCCGTCCACAGTCCAAAGTCTGAGAGCAGTAAAACACAAGATGACAAACATTTGACCTCTTGACTGATTTTCTAAGTGACATCCCAGCTTGACACAATTAAAATAAGAAAATAAGAACTCATCCAGAAGATTTTCATTTCACATCATCAGATATAACAAGTGGCAGAAGCAAACATCACTCTGAAAAGTGGTTTTGAATTCCAGATTAATGCAATAACATGCTACATATATTCTAATCAGTGCAACTTTCTGTGTGGACTTAATTATGTTTACTGAAATTATTCAAGCGCATAGATCAAAAACAGGGACTTTCCATTGAATTAGCACTCAAGATGCCAGAAATAACAGAATTATTAGGGTAAATCTTGCAGCCATTGAGAGTTTCAGGTCTATTTGGTGAATGCATCATTATGAATGTGCATATTACATCTGACAGTGACAACACAAAGTTCAGAAGACGATTTACAACAAGCGCATGTCAACGCATCTATAAACTTTATACTGTCAAAGCGCTGCCTTGAATTGT
>OMOW01100019.1:0-14697 GCA_900312555.1 Lamprogrammus exutus
GAGAGAGAGGGATGGAGAGGGAGCGGCTGAAAGAAGGATGGACAAGCTGTGGGAACACGCTGCTGAATAATCACCACTGACATCAGAATAGTTTTCTTTAGCTCTCTGAAGTGGCAGAGCTCATTTGTACAGCCCCGAGCCATACAGAGCTGTGTGTGTGTGTGTGTGTGCGTGCGCGCATGTGTGTGAGTGTGTGTTAGACAGAATCTGTGTTTTCGGATTTTTTTTAAAAGAAAAGTGTAAAAAGCATAAAGGAGTGTTATTGTAACCGCGCATGAGAGTTACACAAAAGTGATCACTCAGTGTGTGTGTGTGTGTGTGTGCACGCATGACGGACAGATTACTCTGATTTAGTCGTCCCTCTGTCAGAGAATGACACAATGACAGCTTAGTTCGCCTCGGGGAGCCATTTCTGTCTAAGTGGACCTTAAAAAACAGGAAACGACTTCAAATCCCACTGGAGCGCAGAGGAGGATCAGGCCTGCTGCCTCTGTGCAAGACCCCCCACCCCACTACACAACACACACGACACACATTTGTAGATACACGCTAGTAACCACTAATGCCTGAACATAGCACCCGGACCACTCGCACACAAGCACGCAGACACACACACACACACGCACACAAACACCACGTAGTCACACCTGAGCCCTCTTCAATAGACACCATTCACCACACTGACAACCAGGGACAATGGAGGGAAAAACGCAGGTCGAGAAAGAGAGAATCTGCCTGTCTGAACACATCGTCCCGTCTCTTTGCCACCCGCTTCACTGCATCAGCTTTTCCTTACTGCAATGACTTCAGGTGATATCATGTTTCTATATGGCCGCACTTTGCGTTGCCTTCACTTGCAGCAGTTTGTTGTAGCAGATTTCGGGGTGAAATCACAAGTCATGTCACTAAAGTTACATCCAGGGATGCAGGTAGTTTCCTATGTTGCTGCTCAAAGGCTTTCCTCATTTTCCTGCAGCTTGGGCTTCATCAGCCTCTCCTCGCCTTGTCTCCTTCACTCCAGCCAGTGTGGGCGTATTTTTTTTTTAGGGAGCATAATCCCAGTTTTAGCTTGTAAATTGGACAGGTGCTGGTGTGGCATTGTGAACGTCATATGCGATTGTGCCGTCGGCCGGAGGCTTGTGAGTTTCTATGGGTTACGGCCTGCAGGCTTCTCTCTGTTGGATTACTCAAAGTCGTTTACTTTCACTCTGCTGAATACCTGCAACTTCATACCAGACACAAAGACAGGAATGATCGAGTCCCATCTGTGTGTCGTTGTGGAGCTGTTTGCTGGCAGAGCGAAGGGTTTGATTTTTTGGGTGGGGGTCCTATGATTGTCTGCTCTGATTGCTGCTACGTCACTCATATGCAGACAACTGACTTTTTGTTTTACTGTTTACAAGACCACAAACCATACCTGATTTGTGCCACATACGTGCAAACAATTTGGAATTGGCTACTTGGTAAATTAATCCTTTATTTAAACAGGTAATCTCATTGAGATCACCATCTCTTTTTTACAGAGACCTGAGCATGACAGCAATATATAATAGAATAACAAACATGCTCTCTCATATGTCTGACTGTAGTTGAAAATTATATATTCATATTTTAAAATAAAATTTAAAATAAATAATTAGATGTTATTATTATTATTATAAATCCTTGATAATGTTGGAAATGCATTTCTTTAAAATAAAGAAATGCATTTCCGGTACTCAAGAAAATGTTTCATTTAATGACTAAAAAAGCTAAAACTATGAGGTGTTTCTCTCAGACTCATAACACATGATTCAAAACTGGACAATGTGCCTTACCACTGTCTTTATGGACAAAATCACAGATTTCATCAAATCACATGGACACATTGTCTCTAGAGGAACAGGAGATATATTTGTTTATGAGAAAGAATAATTCAGAGATTAAGGCTTGATAAAATATTTCTGCATAATCTTCCCGATCTGTGCCATAGAAGAACAAAGTATTTTTCTGTCTTGCTATGTTTATTTTACAATGGCATGCAAAAGAAGCTTTTCCCAAAGTAATACTGCTATAGGAAGAGACCACTCTGATGTGCCGATAGTTATTCCCTCATGAATCAGATTACTGCAGCTCTGCAGCCTGTTTTTCACTCAGCTGTCTCAGCCTTCTCCTGCCATCATCACAACCTCCACTTCTGCAGTACAGAAGAGCTTCTGCCCCTCAATTTCCTGAGAACTTCCCTTAAATCTACCAAAATGTATAATCTGCCTCTTGTGTTGTGTCTGCTTTTGGGTCTGCTCATTCAGGTCCTCTCATGAACCTGAGCCAGTAAACAGGAGCTATGTTACACTACGGTCCACATTTCCTTACATTTTAGATCTCAAAATAGCAAAGACAAAGTTGCAAACACTTGAGGCTTATAAAGCATAAATCACTCAAAGGCAACAAGGCCTGGGGGTTTCATCAATTTAATTCATATTTGACTGTGACAATCTTGAATTTCAACAATACAGAATCACAACAGTTTAGTCATAAAAGCACAGTATATTCATATTCCGTACATACATTCATTTGGCTTTTCACAAACAAATCCAAGGTTATGGCAGGCTCATCATATTTCCTAGAGGCTTTGTAAGGCCTTGTGTGTGTGTGCATGTGTTAAGGAGGGGGGAAGACCAGGGAGGACAGAGAGGAGTGTCTGAAGGCAGACAGAGGTTTGAAGATGGGGGGCGTCAACCCAGACCCCTGACCATATGAAATATCTGGAGTTAATGGAGCTCCTGGGAAACGTCTGGGAAAGAAGATCACAGTTTGTATATGAATAAAGATGTCGGCATCCAAACAAAGCAGTGCACATTTTCATTGTCAAGTGACACTGAGCGCTAAAATTGAAAAGCTGCAGGTGTGTTTTAGCAATCAACTGAAATGGAAAATGTTACTGCACGGAGAACAGCGCGATCCAAGAATCTTACACAACTGAGAGAGACAACCAGTGAGACTCACCTAAGCTGTTAGCCACAGCTGAATGTAGATTATGCATCGACTGCCAGACCCAATATCACATTTCTTTTCATCCTTGTTTCTCTACCAACGTGTTTTTGTTTTGTCAACACCACAGTAAATCCCCCTTGCTCATCCAAAAATCCAAAAGTTCATGACCGCTATTCAGAACTGTCCCAGTTACTTTTACTTGAAACTCCACAGAACCTAACACGTGAAAATGAAGTCATTCTAATGGATTTGGGTTATGAACTTGAATCACCTGACTGAGACCGAGCGCGTTGAGTGGTCGGCCAACGTCTTCGGATTGGTCGATCTGTGAGTGATGGTGCCTACCGTGACATCACATAGAGGGTTAATACCTCACACGAGTCAAACAGATAATGGAAGATCATAACTTTAAAGAACGCATGCGTTGTTACAGGCTTGTAATTTGTCTCTTATTCAATGTAATGAGAATGCTGCAATCTGCCAGTGCTTAAACAAGGTAAATGGAATAAATGTCATCTTCCACAGTGTATCTCACAACACTGTTAACTCTGATAATACTGATAATGCATGATGTCATTGTCCAAATACAGATACATATTTAGTTCCAGTCATATCACTAATGTTGAACAGATTAGTGCATTTCGAGGCCAGAGCAGACGGCCTTACCAGAGTCATTACACACAAACATAGCCTGAGCAGATCTATTATTGGCAGTATGCTGCAAGGTCTATGGTTATTGCGGTAGTCATAGTACCAAAAATAAAAACAAAACAGGATAAGCGCAATGCATACTCATTTGTCCATCTTGCCGAGGGCTGATTAGTGTCAGTCTGGGGACGGCGTCCGGCTAAAAGGCAGAGGCAAAAAGAGAGAAACATTATAATTCAGGATTTTTATTGGCTTATTATTTCAGTACCAAAGTCATAACGTAAAAGACAGGATATGCTGTGTAATCCTGATACAGCTCATAATTATTAACGATATAACAGAGATGGAAGTTTTACGATAAGTGACTTACTTTCCTGAACAGACTTCTTTCATCCATCTCCATGTTTTCACCACTGCAGGGAGAGAGCAGCTCATTAGTCCTGCGGAGCTCAGTCGCCTCGGCGCTGCATTTGAGCTTCAACTTATTTTGACATTGTTACTCATTTCTGTTTATGATTCCAGTTCATTATTGATTGGTTTGCGGCAATTCGTGCTAGAGATGTAGCAAGATGAGTAGATAAAGATATACTTTTGTTGCTGTTTGTGTTTGCATTGTATATTTAAAGATTTAACTTAATCTCGAACTACACCTGAGCTCAATCCATTCAGCCTTTAAAAACAGATCCAGATACACATTTTCTAAAATGCCTTTGCTGACAGCTCTCTTAATAAATTAATCATCCGTTTAATTTAGTTTTTTACATCAAAAGCCCCACCCCATAGGAATGGTAGTGACACTGCTAATGTTATAGGTGTTGCTACCTGTATCTGTCTGCTTTCACTCAGTAGAATCTCTGGATAAAACAACATTTGCACTAATAAATCCAGGCGTCCAATTAATCCTGTGTCAACTGTTCCTAGGTAACCCAATAGGGATTCCTGGCTGAACCTAAGCTAAAATAATACTGAGCTTATTCAGGTGTGTGTGTGTATGTGTGTGTGTGTACACCTAGCCGCAGGGCAGGGCAAAGCTAAAGCAGCTAAAGCTAACATAAGACATTGGGGCTGCACCTAGGATATAGCTTGTTTGCACAGTGAAATACCTCCAACATTCTCTCACTCTCTCTCTCTCTCTCTCTCTGTCCCTCCCTCTTTATAAGGTCTGACGCTAAGTGAGAGCTTGTGAAGGAGAGAGTACAGAAACAGAAGCAAACACCAATGCTTACAAATTAGAGGAGGATGAGTGTCGTGAGAGCAGCATTGGAGAGTAACGTGGGATCTGTAGGACTGTGAGTGGACAGGAGACAATAAAGGGACACAGCGGTGAAAAGAGGTTGAACACACCTGATTCAGTGATACAGCGGCTGACACTTGGGCCACTTGTCTAACAAGTCGGTGGCCGAACCGGACCACTGTCAAACAATTTCTGGTCCTGTTAGATCAACCTGTGACCTTTAGTTTTATCGAGACCTTTCTCACGGTGTACATTTTTATGGCTGCATTCCAGTACCAGAGCTATGCATGCATGCCCACTGACCTGGCTTAGTGCCTCTCACCTAAATGGAACTGAGCCACTATTAATGATATTAGTTTCACCTGTGCCACCAGGAGAGAAAGGTAGATTCTGCCACTAATTCCCAGTCAGTTATTCTCAGTTGTACTTCTCAATTAAATTGAACATATCACAAAATGAACTTCGAGAATTATATGTTATATTATTCCAATATATTATCCTTAGATAATCATCATCAACCTGGATCACCACTGTCTGCCATACAGATCAATAATGAGTGCTACCTGATCAAAGATGCATCTCTGTATTTTAAAACTTAATGAACAAAGTTGATAATGAAAAAACCCTTTAAAAGCAAATTATTAAGTAACTGATAGCAATGTGGCATAAGTTTAAATTGATTTGTGACATTTAATTATGAGATAGTTGTTTACCTGACTTTGGTCCACATGAGATATTGGAGCTGTTGCTCATCTGAGCCGCTGATGAAGCTTTGGTTCTGAGTGAGAACAGGAGTCAATAAGTTGTATCAATCACAACAAGTGACAGAGGTGTTGTCAGTTTACACCTTAAGAGTTAGAAAATCTGAGTGGGGAAAACTGCTGAGGACCCTTCTCTGTTCATTTGGAAACAATCTTCAAGTATTTCTGTAATTAGCAGTATCTTTGGAAATATTTTGCCTGCAGTACTCATCCAGGACAGATAAAAGATGAAGAGAACTGTTCTTGTCACTGATGTAAATGCTAGTTTGGAAAGTAGAAGGACATGTGTTCTTAAATTAATGATTCCTCCGTGAGGGCCCCTTTACTTCATCCTGAGCCTGGATTTACAAATTGTTTTTTTGTTAATGATGAACTGGTTATTATAATTCGAACAAACTTTCTCTATTTTCTGCAGTGAAACTCAGTCAGGCCTGGTTGTACCTGGTCGTCCTTAAATGAGCCAGCAGTGACACCTAGTGACATAGGAGGTGTAAAGCAGCCACCTGGCTGTGAATAACTTCATAGGTATGATGACCCCAAATCAAATATTTATATATTAGACACACACTTAACAAGCATTATAATGTCTGCTGCATGACCACCCCAACATACAGCAACACATCTATGTTTTGTGATCAATCTATGAGAAGAAAGGGGGTTAACAAAGATGGGGAATGAGACATTAAAACCATCTATTATCTGTTATTATTATTCTAATTTTGGTAATACTTCACTTTCACTTTGGTTTGTAGCATAGTTGAAGACTGAAAAACAGACTATTTACCTGGCTGTCAGAGGTACACATACATTAATGACAGAGCAATTATCTGCTTGCTTCCATACCTCTGTTGAAGAGAGTTTTCCAGCTGAGTGATGTAGGCACTCTGTTCATTCATTTTCCTTTAAATAAGGAAAAACATATATAAACATAATTAACACAGATGTCCTTTCTTGTAATTCAGTTTACAAAAACATAAAAATCCATCACAAACTTCAGGATTCAACTTACTTTGTCATCTGATGCATTTCTTGCTTCATCTCAAGTAACATTTCTTCTAGTTTCTCACTCTGTGATTGATTGTAAGGTTAGTGATGCACAAATAAAGCAATTAGTCCTAATTTTGCTTCCTTTCAAAGTGTAGTAATGGCAGAGAGGTTTTCTACATTGCAAAACAGTTTTAGAAGGTTTTGATGATCAAAAATATGGTTCATTACTTGAAAAATGAAGGACAGAAAGACACACACAACCTACAAACATTGCATACAGTATGTCACTAACTTTTTGTTGGTAGTGACTCAACAGCCTCCTTTGATGCCTTGTCTGGAATGTTATAACCTAAGGACAACAAGGAAACATCGATTGTGAAGTCTGTAATGAGAAATAATGTCAAAATCTGACATTGCTTATTGAAGTAATGACAATATCACTTGACATCATTAACAGTATGAATGAACCATCATGCCAAAGTCATAAACAATGTGATAAATTAACTAACTTTCCTGATTTCCGTGAAGTGTTTGGTTGCCACAGTTCTGATGTCAGAGAACAGGGCCTTCACCTCTGAGCTGCTCTGAAACAAAGACAGCTCATATCATCTTGCAGAAAAGTGCTACTTTTGTGTTACTTTTGTAATGGTTTGTGTTATCAAGAGTGTTGTTATACGCCACCCACACAGAGAGTTGATGACAAGGGGAAAAAAGATGCTTACATTCTCAGAGAGTGGAGATATTTGGCATTTGGCCTTGCATATTAAACACGCCCCTTGCTTGCCTGAAAGAGAAGTTGTCATTACATATTGTACAAACATGGATAAAATTGCAGTCTTTCCCTCCTCATATATAATGAAGGAATGTAACTGGCAGACCAAGAATGAATCAAGTCTAACCCTGAAGCCAGAGCCAAACTAATCAAACTCTTGTGGAGCCACATCAGAAACTAAACGAAACTGGGATCCAGAGGCCCCGAGGAGGGCTCGAAGGGGCCCCGCATCAAACAAGGAATGGTGTGAATTCTCTATTGTTTAATTTGAAGATATGGCCGGAATAATTTGAGAACTGTCTTAAATGTGGGTCCTAGTTTGTGTGTATCTGAGGAGAGGTTAGATATGGAAAAGATGGGTTACCCTTGTGTAAAAGTGATTCAAGTGATTTGCAATTTCACATTAAGTCCAAGAGATGTCCCTGTCTATTCACACTTACATCTACCTGGGCTGATGTGGCTGGTAAAGATGAAATGCTGCTTTAGGTTTGCGCTGTGGTACATGTGCATCCAAATAAACAACAATTATTCAGGGTTAGTAACTTAAATCTAGCTGTGTGTACCTGTCTGATAGCAAACATTACAGATGATGTGGCCGCAGCTTGTGACCGCCAGTTTGCGTTCCGCACTGGGAGAGTGGAAGCAGGAGTTACAGCAGACCCAGCGCGACATATTCTGAAGAATTGTTCAATCTACCTGCAAACACACGAGGTTTAGCTAGGTTAGCAAAAGCTAGCTTGTTGACTTAATCATATGTCGTAAACCTAACGAGCTTCGCTAAGTGGTAATATCGCTAAGCAAGTTAATACTCGCTCAAGTAGTCATTTGCCTCTACTCTTTCTTTGAAGTTTGGTGTTACGGCGTAGCTGTTACAGTCAGGTAAGTTAAAGTTACAGTAGGTTAATTAAAGTTACGTAACAGTTATGAGCCTGTGAAACTAAATACGACAAGGCTATGTTAGCTAACAGGAATGTGTGAAAGACTAGTTAAGTAGTAACGTTACCTGTACGACAATTCTCCTCACTTACCCGCACACTGCGCCGCTATTTATATCTTTAATTGCCAATTAATGACCAAATGTAGCGTCAAATTAATTGATAGAATTAATACTTTGCTATGAAAGAGTACCTCGATGTCAAGTTGTGCAGTAATACTGTATCATGTCACAACTGTCGTTTTACAGCATACTGGTAACAATGGCTCTCAAACATCAGGCTTTCACGGCACATTTAGGCCCTTTGTACTCAAACTGTATATTTACACAGTATATATCCAACTTATTCCTTAGTTTTATGATATAAATCATTATTCACATGGCTGCATTACAAGCTGCACTGTGAAATATTGAAATATTTATTCAGAAAGTGTCATTATCATTTAAAAGGGAAATGACCACAGAACAACAACTATTTAGTATTTCATTCTGTATTCAGGCTTGGTGCATATTGTTCACATTTGCTCATAATGCTCTCACTAAGTCAACAACTTTAATTAGCACAGTTTTGTTGAATTGAAAAATATTCTGCTGTGTCTTGACAGCAGCTCTAACTGTCTTGAGGACATGAAAGATGGATGAAGAAGAAAATATAATTTTGAAATTGAGTAGTGTTTGCCCATATCATCGCCATATTGCCCATTTAATATTTGTTATTATCGCATCAACAGTGTATTACACAGACATACATTTCAAAAGCAGTGTTGATGGACCTTTGTGCAGCAGTCATACATCCTTACACGTTTACTACGATGTTAACAGTTTTTTATCTGTATGTCCTAAGAAGTTTGGCAATAAGAAAGTTTATAATTATGATGTGTCATGTCTTGAAATACATGGAGACATGAAGACTCCTAGTTGCAGCCTACAGAGCACTGGGTCATTTAGAGCAGGTGTGAGCGGGACGTGATGGAAGGTCATCAGTGTTAAAAGGTCAGAGGTCATCATCAGACAAGTTTCTTGGCGATGAAGAAGTCTTTGAGTCGTTTCATCTGCCAGAAACCAACCGAGAGTAGAATGGAGGTCTGCACCACAGCCCACCACAGCACTTTGTCGTTGGTGTCCTCGCTAATCTGGCGAAATGTCTCTTCTTTCTCCTGAATGAGCAGAGTGAAGAGGACACAAGAGACAGTATGAAATTGCTGTTTTTTCAAAGGTTTGCAAAGATGTAGGGCTTTGATTTTCCAGTGGTAGTGATGACATGCCCGGTGGTTTATTTGAATTATGGCTGAATGATCACCATCATAGACATCAAAATGTATATATATGTCACATTTGAGTTGATGTAATGTAAGGTAAAATCAATAATGTTATGCCACATTAGATTAATCAAATTATATGAAATATTTCTCTATTCTAGGCTTTTGGTTGCAAGATGGTCCCAGATGTATTTACATATGTCCTTGAAAAGACACTAAACTGTACTGCTCATATCCTCTCCTTTGTGGTGTGATGTACTGTAGGTGAAAACATGAATTCTGCTACCATGATTGTCACATTAGCAGTCAGTACCGTAAAAGTACTGCTCATTTACCCTCTGGTAGTCCTGCTGTCTGGTGATGTACACCATCTGATCTATAAGGTGGCTCAGGCTGTTCTCCAAAGTCTGCAAGTTGTCTTTGGTTCTCTTAGCATTGTGATCAATCGAATGCTCTCCCATCTGCACATCCAAATGTAGCTTCTGTAACAGCAAAATGGAGGAAAACGAGTTTCTCTCTCAGGTCAAAAGTCAACATCACAGATGCATGTCAGAAACTAAAAGCAGATTGTTACTGCATTTTTCTCTCTTTTAAATGAATTATCATGTGTGTATCCACAGGTCTCACCAGCCTCTCCTCAGCAAACACGGAGAACCTGGTGGAGTTGGTTTGGAAGCAAAGGAAGTGCTGACCGGACGCATGAGAGGTGAAGGTGAATTTACCAAATTGACTGTAACGCTTGGACATCAAAATCTACAAAGCAGGAAAAAAGAGACTGTCAGGTCAACATTTTAAGATATGGGATGTAAATAAAATGGACCTCATGATTCTGTTTCTTTTTGGTCATTATGACGAGAATACTTTAAGAAGAGTTTAGATAGTTTAGAACACTTTATTAGTGTAACTATTGCAGCACATATAAGCACAGGAAGAGGAAATTAAGACATTATTTGACTGTAGGCCTCTAACATTAAAGAGAAATGGATAAAACTCTTCTCTGATGTCCATTTATTTTGGTAATACAGAAAATTTCAAAGGCTTGACATGACCTCCTGCCACATAGTGACAAAGTGATAAGTGAAGTGTCAATCTTAAGTAATACATTATTTAATGCATTTCAGTCTTGTTTCAGTTTATGGTCACAGACATTTTTTTGTGTGATGCTGGCTTGGTGATAAACCTCTCCTGTGTGTCCGATACCTCATGATTTGGGTCTCTGACTGTCACAGTGACGCCAAGGTGAGGGGAGTGGGTCATCGTCTTTATTTCCCAAGGCTCCAACAAGAAATAGCCTGAGGGAAAGACCATGCGTGAGTACACACGTGCGCGCACACACAAACACAGCAGGACTCAAGCATGCAGAGTACAATTATGTGTTATATGTATATTAGCTTTCCATACAATTTCACAAAATGAAATCACAATCCACAGTCAATATTGCTGTTGAGAATGTTAATGACGCTAAAACAGTTTATTCTCTCTCCAGGACTCACCGTTCACCAGCATGTCTTCAGGAATCTCCTCAATGATGCATTTCTCCTCCTTCTCTCCAAGATCAAAATACATGGCTGCTGCCAGCATCAGGTAACACTGTAGGAGGCAGCCAATGCCTCGCAAACCCATTATTAGTTTAAATACAACACAATCCAAAGTGCAATGGTCTCGATAATGGCAAAACCTTCCGTCAAGATTGTGTTAAAGTTGACAGCCCACCATGTCAAAGTACAAAAAACCTGTTGTTTAGCCTATGATTACTCAGTCTTCAAATTTCAATACAAAATTGGGTTATTTTTCACTGACCATGACCAAACACACAGGTCCTATTCTTAATTAGTCTGTGTGTAAGGCTGCCAGGGAGATTGTTTGGGTGTGAGAAAATCCCAGGTGCTACTTTGAGTGACGAGTCATTCTGCTGGTTTTGTGACTGGTTAACCTGGGAGCCAATAGAAATGCGCTAAGGCGAGAGATGAACTGGCACTGAAAACTTTGTGTGACACAGCACACTGTGTACATGCTCACAGTGCTCTAATGTAAAATGTGTAGTTTACACCGATATGGAGGTAGGTATTGCATTATGACATTCCAGCAAATTCCAGATATTCACAATTTTACACACAAAAAAGACTAATAATGAGTATGTTAGTATGAGAGGGTTTGGTCATGTATTAAGAAAGTTAATAATATACTATAGCCTCATTTCATCATTACCCAGTGGGACTAAATCAGAAGCACTTTAAATCGTAAACTGTTCCAAATCATGATAAGGCAATCACAATTCTAATCAAATTATTAAAAATAATAATTTAAAACATCAGACAAAAGGTTTAATCTACTTTGTTTGTCCTTCTGTAGGATTTGTTGCGCTATTGCTATACAAAGATTAATGTTTAATGTTGACAAATTGGACAAACATGAACATATTCAGCGTTTAGAATATTATACTAACAAAGTAAAACAGCCTACTGAATATTTCTTGTTTCTTGGAGATACTATTTTTTGTGCCTGCACATAAAACATTATATTGAACTATTAATCACTTAAACACTACTGTCAAGCTGTTACGACTGTGCAGCAGTCTTGCGGCAGCGTTTCGTATGGCAAACGTAACCCACACTAATAGATGCTTACCACATGCCTACTTTACATGAGGTCACTTGTAAAGCAAACCCCACGCTTGACCAGAATGAACCCCTCTCGTGTCAAGCATCTGCAAAAGTTGTCATCCCTCAAAGTAAGCAAAGAGTCAGATCTCTTTCTCCTCCCACACTTGTGTGGTTTTATGGAAAGTGTGAATACCAAGCCAGTGTTAACTATATCTAATCTTAAAATTGTAGACTCAGTTTGAACTACCTGTTGCAACCTCTCTTACATGGCATCTTCAAATTCTGTCTAACATTCTACTCCATTACACACATATAGTATCTTTGTAAAAAAACAATAACTATGTACAGTTATCTGCCCTGTATGACACTTTAATGTCATACAGTTTTTCTTCCTGTGTCACTTTTAGAGCCTTTACATAGCAGAGGATATAGAGGATATATATACAGAGTCGTGATTCTAAAAAAGGTTACATGCTTATACTGTATTATGCAATATACTACACCGGGAAGAGCATACTGCATAGCCTCTCAGATTTAGCTGATAGTGTTCAGGAAAGCCAGGAATCAGATGTCCTCATCTGTTTCTCCTCGATTTCTATCAGTGATTTTCCCCTCACTTGTTCAAAACTAAAGGAAGTCCATAATACACCCAGATGTTTGGTTCTTATTGCTATTCAGTCCTTCATCTACATTATGGGTTCTATGTTGTGTGGGGGGAAAGGGAGTGTGTGTGATGTTATCTGTATTATATATTCATACTCATTGTTGACGAAAGAAAGAGCCAGTTTTCAACCTGTTTGAAACTGTTGAGGTCATCCTGTCCAGAAAGCTTTTCTGAGAATGAAATCACTTATCTACTGTCTGTTCAAACCATCAGATGGTTCTGTGCCTCACAGTGTTGTCTGCATGTCAAACATGTGCCATGTGTGAGCTCTTTGAGATTTCCGCAAGATCTTATGTAACATTTGTTGGACTATTTTACTCTTTTTAGATAAATAGAAGGTGAACACCTCAACCAATTTTATGACCAACACTTCATCAGTGCGAGTCTTTGCCAGTACTGGGGTTTGATCACAGGTCATACAATTTGAAAGGGTTCACTCCACACTCTACCTGAGCTTGCAGCCACAGTATTGGTAATAATATCTCAGGAATCCACATGTAAGTAAGCCCAAATCTGTGGTTTATATTTAAAGGCCATTCATTGCACCTTGCGGAGTAATTGAATAGTATTAGATATGTAAAAAGGACATCTAGTTTTCCTCACACAAAATAGGCTTCATGATAATGTAACATATAGAATATACAACTTAAATAACAAGACTGCATATGTTTTAATCTTACTTTCTTTAAAACTGAAAGAACTGCCACACAACCTCACAATATCTTTATATTTACACTTTATTGACCATATAGAGAACATACACACATCAAACAGCAATACACTCTGGTATTTTTTCAGTTTATTTTTTTTTTTTTTGAGTTTTGTATTTATTTTTCTTTACCAAAAAAGATTTTTGTTACGAAAATGGATTTCTCATATTGAACTAATGTCCCAATAGCATAAAGGAATATTAGATATTATTGTCAGATTTGATATACTGTACAATACAGGTAAAAATCCTGTCAATAAATATATCCTTCACCCTCCGAAAAACAACCACAAAGCCTCTGTAAACATCACATAGTCACATTTCTGTTTATCGCACCATTTCCCCAGTGCCTTGTCTAATATTATTTGGATTTTCTTCAAAGTAATCAAAATGGGGATTCCAGATCGAGTGTCATTTAGACTAATTTTTTCCACACTATGTGGCATAAAGGACACTGGGAGCTGTCATTTGCTGTGAGTAAACAGATGGCTGTGATCTTCAGAATTGTCAAACCAAATCCAAGCACTATGTAAAAGTGTGTTTTCAGTTATTGCTTGGGTTTAAAACAGGATTGACACAAGGGAAAACTAGCCCCAGCCGTTCGAAAACCTGAGAAAACTAAATTGGTGTCTACTAGCTGTTTTGCCAAACTACACCTTTCTAATACTTTCAGATCTACGAATATGAATTGAGGATGAGATGGGTTTTATATGTGGCATTTGAGGACAATCCTTTTTTCAGTCCACCTCTGACTGCCCAATTGATCAGTTTGACAGCCGACCACAAAATCAGTCAACAAAGGAAGGAGTCATAGCCAGAGAGGAAAGCAGGGAGTCCAATTCACGTTCTTTTATGGCTCACGTGAACACATTGCAGACCTTTTACGATTATTCCTCAGTCTTCGTCCTTTTCTTCCTCTCCTGGCTTTCCTCTCTTTTTTCTCTCTCCTTTCCTTCCTCTCTTTCTTCTCCCTCCTTTCCTGGTCTAGTCATAAGCAGTTGTCTGGGAAGCACTTCCTCTCTTCCTCCAGTGGGGGGCAGACTGCTCCATTGTTAGCCGGGTGCATGAGGATGTAGCGAGTGCGGTGCCGCACACCTGAGTCACCACACTTGCCTTTGCACAAACCCCAGGGGGACCACGCTGACACCTCACA
>OMOW01100036.1:0-16335 GCA_900312555.1 Lamprogrammus exutus
ACACTCTTTCCCTACACGACGCTCTTCCGATCTGCCAACTTGAAGAGTTAATACCGTATTAACAAATACATCAGTACATCTGCCAACCCAACAGATTTACAAAAAACTCGGAATGTGCCAGAAGTGTGATTAGAAAATTTTAAGTGACTATAAATGCCTAATATATGTAGAATACATGATTATGACACCAATTCGGCCTCCAACAACACGCTTTATCTGTATTGATACAGTATTTAGAATACATTTTAAATCTGAGGCCCTTTGGGATATTGTGCTGCACTGTAGCCCTCTTACGGAGATTTGGTGTGGAGTGAGAACCCAAGGTTTATGACATCTAGTGCTGGTCTGTGCTATCCCAATACTTTCACTTTATAGACTGTGTTCATTAGACTGCTTTCACTAACTTTCAGCTTACTCTAATTCACAACAGATATAGACACACGTGGTTTTGTTCCAAGAATTTAGATATGAATCAATAATCTCAATATTCTCAAAATTCTTATTTAGTCAAGGAATCCTGCTGCTATTGTTTCCCTGGTGTTCAGGTCTTTTAATGTTGAGCGTCTGCTTGGAATTAAATTCTTCAAGTGTGTCAGAGCTGTCTTTACAAAGCTTGCTACAATGACTGCTTGTTTTTGGTTGCTGTATTTAAAGAGACAGTCCCTCACTTCCTCTGTTGTTTAATTTCAGCTGTAGACAGTCCGTCTACTCAGTGGCAACCAAGACCGAATCCCACCTATCCACAAGTAAACACACAAACACACAGCATGAAATCTCTGGCTCCTAGTTTCGAGTAACCATGCACCAACACGGTGAACTGTTGTCTCAGTGGACACTAAAGCACAGAAACACACAAGCATTGTAGTAAGAAAAGCAGCAAGTGCATAAAAACTGCCTACTCCTACCCATCTTTTCAAGGACAAATTGATAGCAGTCATATTAACTTACTGTAGTATACATCTCATCAGCTGTAAACATCATTACATGTCCTGATACAGGAGCATCATGCTACGTATAATGGTCCTGGATGGCTACTCTAACATTTTATTTAGATAAGGTTATAATTATTTGGAAGAATGTAGAAAATATGAACGATCAGAAGCCATTTAAGAATCTTTGACACTTTCAGGAACTTACACATTGATGCAATGTAAATTAATAGAATTCTGAATTAAAATGATTATTCCACAAAATAAAATTCATTACAATCCATCTATGATTCATGATGGTGCAGAATTTCTTCCTCACTCACAAAGTACAGTGCTGATTGGTAGCATTGCACTCAATGATGCCTCTTGTGGCCAGGAGATGATTGAAATAATACTGATGTAGAATGATATGAGTTCACACTTAAAACATATGTTTTTAAAGAAAGTCAGAATAAAGTGTCAGATAATTGTTCCTTCGAGTGGCCACCCAGGACTAAGAGACGTAGTAAGATTGCCTTCAATCAGGCTTTTGAAATATCACTCCATACCCATGCTTCAGTTCAACACCTTTAAACACAGCACTGCAGATATAAATCACAGCGAAAATCAACAATTACTCCAAGTTATAACAACAAATATTTCCCCCTGACATTAATCAAACAACTGACAATTCTTTCCACTTTCCACTTTCCACAGTGGTCAAGTTTCTTGTCCTGTATAACTTCACTGGTGTCCATTTTTTGAGCTCTTTTGGTTTGATCTTGGGACCCATCAGACCTCAGACTCCAGACTAGACACTCGTCTCCATGGACGAAGTACACAGGGGCTGCCCCCTGGCTGTCCCACTGCTCCCTGACCTAGGTGGACTTCTGATCCAGTCTGGGACCCTTGATAGACCCTGCACGACCCGTACACATTGTCCTGGTACAGCATGGCCCGCTGACCCCCACATTGCCCTCCACCACAAGTCAGCAGCTGACAGACTGGATTGGGGCTGGGGTGGCTGCTAGAAGCCTGAGTATGGTGCTGCAGGTCCAGGGGGCCATGATACAGGGGTAGTCCAGGATATGAGTTTAGGTAGTGGGCATACTGTCTGCTGAGCAAACTGGTGGCTCGCCGTACCGCTCCCCGCCCTAACCCACACCCATTACCCACTGCTTCTCCATATGTGGGTAGGTGGGTGGAATGGGAGTAACGCAGCCTCTGGCCCTTACGCCCATTAGGCCTCCTCTGGTCCTGCCTTATGTGGAGGTAGGCCTGGTTCCGTGGGAGGCACAGGTTGTTTCGAAGATGGGCGGGGTTGTAGGCCTTAGCAGCTGTTGGTGCAAGAATGTATGGGAATAGGTTGGGGAGGGTGGAGGGCGACTGGCTAGATACGGAAAGGGATGACTGGGATTCGTCAAGCTGGCGGATCTGCTCACTACCCCAAGTGGCTTTAAGGAAAGAGGGGCGGCGGTGTCTGCGTCTCCCTTTTAGCACAAGGTCTTCTGGGGGCCAGGAGCTGTAGCTCTCTGTGCCAGGACAGATCACTTCCCCTGCGTAGATGTTGTCAATGTTTGGGGCTGAGCAATGGTTGTCCAAGAGGTGGTGAACTTTCAGCTCAGTCAAACATACAGGAGTTTTGTCAGTCTTTTCCTGCTCCCTGTGCTTTCTAGTATCCAGGTCCTCACACTGGAAACTCTTGGACCTCCTTTTCCTTCGGGAAAAGCCCTCATGGTTTTGAGGGGACACAGAGGAGACAGGGTGAGAGGTGAAGATGTCTGGCAGTGCAGTGTAGGGGATGAAGGGCGAACGAGGATGTGTGTCTACATAAAGTCTTCCAGTGGTCTGGTAGTGATGAGGGTGCTGATGAGGGAGGGGTTCACCCATGGCCAGATGGGGGCTGCTTAGACTGGACACAGGAAGTGGCCGGTCATACAAACAGGAGGCGGAGCGTGCTGGGAGGGTGTATCGCAGAGGAGTTGGTTTGGTCACATTCCTCTGCTGTTTAAGAGCAGTTACAGCAGTCAGAGGTGGGGTAAGGGAGCACTGGGGGAAGGTGGAGTGGTTCTCTGTGACATAGGCGAACCCCCCTGGTGCGGTGTCCGCGGTGACTGCCGGTATCCGAATAGGCAAGCTGCTGCCATGCCGACTCAACTTTTCTATGGTCTTTGTGGCGTTGTCCAAGGAGCTCTCAACGTTGGCAGTGGAAACCAGGTCCTTGGCAGTGCGAAGCATCTTCAACATGTTGGCTTGAGCATAGTTGGACGTCAGGTCAGGCTTGGCCAGGTGAGATGAATGTCCAGGGTCCTCCACTCCATTGAAACAACTGTAAATACCCTGAAAGACAATTAAAACGATTAGACAGAATAAGAGGTGATAACGGAGACATTGAAGTGAAAAGAGAGGTAGACCATGAATTGAACTGAACTGATCATGATCATTATGATTAAACAAATAGTTAGCCATAGAGATGCAAATTTGAAACAATCACCTTAATTGAAAGTTGGACCATCTTAACAATGATGACTATAATGTCACAGTTTAATAATCATATTTGGCAAAAGATCGCTGAATGAGCCACCCAAGCTGGGCTTTACTAAATTCCCAGAGGTTTGGGAACAGCACAATCAGCTTAGCTTGCCAACCATGTTTTAGAAGCCTGCTGTGGGTCCAGGCCTTCATAGACAGATGTCAATGTCATTTTTCGAAGCAGAATAAATCCCACATGTCATAATCCAGGTAAATAATCCAAACGTAACAACAACAAAAAACATGCTTGTTTTTGCAGTAGAGTAAACTTGGAGGCTTGATAATGTGAAGCTTTATCCAATCGCAGTAAGCTGCCAAATCAACATGTTTCTGCGTCCACAGTGCAAAGAGATGGGGGAGGGGTGGTGAGAGATGATGGATACATAATTAAGTTATTGCTTAAATATTATCTTAACTGGTTAATTTCACGACAGTAGTTAATCGATAATCGGTTAATCAATAACACCCCTAGTTAGCCATCAACTGTTGAATTGAACTGTTGACCCTTGAATCAACTTAGTGGTCCTTACTAAGGACGATACCACAGACAAGATTTTAACCATTTTTTCCATCTTTAAATGACAATCCAACTTTTAACAGAAGAAAACACACCTGGCAGTTGAAGGAAAAAACGATTTCATTAATATCTAATTTTTATCACAAAGGCTTGACTTAGTCACAGATTCATTACGCATTCTGCAGGGATTCAAAGACTAGCAATGGGAGGATCATCCCAACACACACACACACACACACACAAGTCCCCTGCAAATCATCTTTAACACAAACACAGTCAAATCCTATGATTGCTGTCGGCTTACAGCATCCTGAAAGAGCCAAATTTAATTTGGCCCTTGGGGTGCCCCATTACAGATTAATGATCAGATATTCATTTAGCTGCTAATCTGATAAAAGCCACATATAAGCACGATGGTGTAACTACACAGCGGAGGTGCACATACTCTAGGCTGAAAGACATTTCCCTGGTCGTACTTTCAGCCACACTTCTCTAGACTCCATCTACACTGTTGCTTCAGCAGGCACCGTTTCAGAGGAGAACAATCCAACAGAACCTCCAAATCAAACAAGCCGGACCCTACCAGCCCGACCTTGATATCTTTACAAATATAAGGAGAGAAGAAGAGAACATATGCGCACTTGATAGTGTTTGTGTTACAGGTCTGGGCAATGGCTAGCTGGATTCAGTGAATCTAACACAATGTTATGTTTCCCCTGCCTCTACTTTCACAATACTGGAACAGACATTGCATGAAATCAGTCTGGAAAGGACCTATAGCACCTATCAGAAAAAGATAAGAAACAGAGAAGCGTTGGTTTTACTGGCTGTCACACGGCTGTCTTGTCGTATTTTACCACATATGTGTGGTTCCTTCTCAGAAATTCTTCCATTGTTTGTTAGTTGGCTGAAATGTGGGGGAGCGATGGTGCTCAGGTGTAGCTAACGCTGCGTACTTCACCACGCTTTACCCCCACACAACATTCCCATGGAGTGGGTGTGATTTGATTTACTTGATTTGATTTAGTGCCATCACGGTGTCAGTGTGGGAGCATGTGGGTTTTAGCGAGCAGGATGTAAAGAAGACACTTAGCTTCCCGTTACAGTCAAGTTACAATAACATGGAGTTCAGGAAGTTGTCAAGTTGTTGTGGTGCATTCACGGGCTCACATTTTAGAGTCATGATTAGTTCTTATGTTTTTAATGTTTCAGTCATATTTAATGGTAAAGATTCTGGTTCTGGATAGACAGTTTTTACTGAGCAGCGGGATCCTTGTTGACTCATAATAGCAGCACCTATAATTCATATGAGGCAAATGTGCTGCATGGAGGCTTGTGTGTGTGTGTGTGTGTGTGTGTAGTCACACCAAGGTTAATTCCAGATTCCTGCAACCTTTGGTATTCATTCATTCTTTCTTTGCATTGAACAAGTATTGCTATGGTGTCCTTTGTTTTCACAGTGTTTTCACATTTGTATGGTAATAATACCGTAATGGTGCAGTGTGTCATAGCAATTCACATGATAGCAATTGCAGAGTGACGTCACAGTAAGATGTGCCCCATCAACAGCTGGAGGCAAGAGTCGCCACTGCCCCAGTTACCAGACTCCCAAACATCAGCATCACTGGGTAGTGGTGAGCTGAAAATTCACCAATCAAAGTGAAATGCTGACTGACCTGCAAAATTAGCACAGTTCTCTTTCTACTTCTCTACCACCTCTTATTCAGTAATGCAGTACCATTTTAGCTAATATTTTAACCCTCCACTTCTACAAAGTAGCTACGCGCAAATACCCATCAATTTGCACAAATATATCAGTGCTCAACTCCCTCTTCATGTAAAACAGCTGATTAAATCTAATTTAAGAATTAACAACAAACCATTAGTCAAAACAATTAGCCGGCCAATTTTTTCAGTCACTCAACAAAGCTGTTTCTCAGCTAATCCAATTATCAGCCAACCAGCCAGTCAGTTACTTAACCAAATAATCAATGCTTGAATCACTCACTCAATCCCATTTCAATACACAAAGCCATCAGCAATCAAATCAAACAATGATCCACAAACAACCCAACCATCGAAAAAACATGAATCAACCAGCTGCATAGTTTACGTTCTAATCTCACCCTGCTGATGGCCAGCAGGAAGTCGAGTTTGTGAGACTTGTGGAGGGAATGTCGTAGCTTCCAGTAGAGCAGGTGTTCCCAGGCAAAGACGAGCAGGCTGAGGCCCATGGCCACCAGCAGCATGTAGAAAACCCCTGCCATGTTATCGATGTCCAGTTTGCTGCTCATCACCTCATTCTTCTCGTTCTGGCAGATGCCTGACAACCACACCGTCTCCAAGCGCTGGGTGTCTCCTGGAGGGTGATGGGAGTAGAGGAAAAGAGGATGTAAGATGATAAGAGAGACAAAGAGAGACGGACTGAAAGCAACATTATACAAAAACGATGCATAACAATCTATTTTCTTTAATGTTTCTTACTCTTTGGTAGTGTAATTTACCATATAAACAATGCACCCACTGAACTGAAGTCAAAGTGAGGGAGGGCTGAGATTGGAAAGATTCTTAACCTAACTAAAAATGGTTGAGTGTTACTAATAAAGAGTATAATTTGCACACCCCAATGAATAGTTCTTTTGTGATACTGTTGAGCTTCAGAAGTATGATATGCAGAGTTGGTATTGTGATATGGAGAGTTTTGTGCGTGGATCAAATTAACATTAAGGTGATACTTACAAAATGTAATGATTGTCTGGGAAATACCCTTGAAACTAGATCACCGAAATTGTTTTTTTTGTAAGTTGGAGCATATTTGGTGTTACCATGTCCGAAGTCGACCTGTAGTCTGAAAGGACCCACAGGGATCCATGGAACATGTGGAAAAGTCTCTAAAAGCTACTCTACATGAAGGTATAAGTTTAGTTAGATACTAATATGTTCACCATAGTCTCAAAAAGTGTTATCCTATAGTAACTTCCCGGTGCTCTCTCCCATCGGTTTGCTGCTGGAGCCAGGGAATAAGAGAATGAGGCGGCGATATTCATGCAGGGACAGTACACAAAGAACCATCATTTTAACATAACATAGGTCTATTTGGGAATCCGCAACATACGTTTAGCTTTTATTGCGGCGTGCACAACATCTGTCTTTGCTGTTGAAGAAAAAGAATGGGGTTCCAGTTTCATTCAAAGACATACAGACCTGGTTAAGTGAACAGGAAATATCTCTAAACAGGCTCCAAGTAAGAAAAAAACCCAAACGTCTGTGACCTAGTTTTGATGTAATTTCCCCGAAAGTCATTAAATCACTTTAAATTAGGGTAGAGTTACCTTGAATTATGACCTTTAGCTGACAAGTGACATCATCGTTTATCGTTTCTTTTTCAGACACTGACATATTATTTAGTCAGATATGTCAGAACGTTGAAAGATCTAGCATTCCCAGTTGTAATTACTGTTTTGATGTTGACATGCACTCACAAGTTGGAAATTGGTACAAACTTTAACTTCCATACGATGTAAATACAGCATCAAACACATTGCAATTCATCATCATTTCCACACAAACAACACCTCCAGGACTCTGAACAGGTGGCAGAAAATCCTGCCAGGTCTCAAGCTGTGTAACACCCATCGGCCTCAAGGGAGTACATCATATTTTATCACTGTGTTTCCGTATGTTAACCAGGAACATACAATTCATTATACTATCATGAAAAGCTCAGATTGGGGTCAGTGTGTGGGGGGTCCTGTTGAGCTCTGCAAGGAGGGAGGATATTACCTCCACGTGTAGGTATATGAGTGTGAAATGGAGATAACCATATCCCTCACACTACCTGCTGTTCTGGAGGATATTAACTCTTCCCTGTAAGCCCTTTTCCCTGCTGATACCACGCACACTGAACTGGATTGAGTCCAATTCCGTGGTCCACATAGTGCGCGTGTGTGTGTGTGTGTGTGTGTGTTGACAGAAGTAAACACACACAGATAAAATGCAGAACAGAGTGACAGCATGTGTGCAACCCACCATCTCCCAGGAACTGCAGGAGCGCCAGGTCAATAGGCCGTTTCCAGCGGGAGTCCTTCTGTAGAGCGATGCCGTACCCCGTGGTGGCAAACACCTTTCCGCTACCGATGGTCACCAGTTTGCAGCCCTCGTCCTTCCCAGCCATGTAGTTTAACACAGCAGCGTCATAGATGAAGGCATCTAGCTTCCTGCATGGAAACAGATCTTTGTGTAAAAGAACGTTTTGGCTCTTTGAATGTTTGATGACATATTTGTCAGGACTTTTCTATATTAATCAAGCTGCCCATGATTTTTTCCCCCATCTAAAAAATACACCCATTGTTACAGAAACATTTATTAATTCATTTGTTAAAGTAAAAAGTTAAGCTATACCCGTTTTTGAGGCTGTCGAGAGCTTCCTCTACCCCCTTCTGGTTGTATTTCATCATATGGGTGTGCATGTCAGGGTAGTTGCTGCGGATGTTCCTCTCTGTGCTCCCATTTGGGACTGTCCCGAAGCGAAAAGGAGGGTAATGCTCTTGTGGTTTCTGAAACTTTAGGAAGTTAGAGGACAAGATGAAAGAAACAGGGAAGAGAGATGAGGAAAGGGAATGGAAAAGATGGAACAGGAAGAGGTGAAGAGAGAGTTGATAGATACGGGAGTGAGAGAAGAAGATGAGGAAGAGAGGGTAGAAGGAGAGGGTGGATAGTTAAGAGGGGGGATAGAGAGAAAGGAGTAAGAGGAGAAAGTGGGAGGAGAGAGAGACTGATTCGAGTGAGAGGGGAGGAGGAGAAGAGGAGATAATGTGGTCAGGAGAAAGGGGAGACAAAATAGGGAAGAGGGCATGAATGGTGAGGGGATGAGGAGAGGGATGAAAGAAAGACGAGAGTAGGAAGAAAAGGAATGAGTGAAACGAGAAAGGGAGGAGATGATGGGGAGCAGATGCGTAAGACAGAAGGGAGAAGGATGAAAGGAGATTAGGAAAAAGGCGTGAGAGAAAAGTGGGAAGATGGCGAATGGACAGAGATATGGAAAGAGAGGGAGACGGGGGAGGTAGGCAAGGAGAAGAGAAGCAAAAGAAGTGAAAGAGAAAGGAGGAGAGTGAAGAAGTTGGAAACAGAGGCGAAAAGAGAAGGGACTACTCAGTTAAATGTGGTCAGTTTTAGAGTAATTTCTTTTCCAAACTGAGGTAATCTGAGGCTAAACTCTGCTGCTGAAATGGAATGGATGCCATTCCAGTCACCTCAATTTGATTAAATCTGATACTGTCAACACATGTGTTTGAATCATTTCATTGCCCACAGATGATCCTAATCCAGCTGGTCTGTGTCCGACGAAATTAACATTTTAGAGGCTAGTTTTCACAACACGGGATAGCGTTGGAACTTGTCTTTTAGAGCTCAATTAGACTGTAGAAAGAAAAGCTCTATTTATCTTGGTTACGGCATTGACCTTTTGAGCTGAGGCCAATGAATGGGCCAATCAAAATGTGTGCCTGTGTGTGTGTGTGTGCTGTAGTTTAGCTGCTGCATGTCTCTCATATGATCAGTTGTTCATTTTAAGAAAAAGGCCCACGCAACCAAAAAGGATTATCGATAAAACCTGAGAGATAGTGAGACTTCAGCCTATGACCTAAATCTACCTAATCCTCTTTCATATGTGGTCTCAGTATTAGGGGGTGACTAAGGGTCGGCTCTGCAAGGTAATTTATATTAGTCCTGTGTGATGCATCTGCAAAACGTTAATATAGTCAACGTAGTTAATGCAGCTATAGATCACTGGGAGCCTAGTCGATCCCTGCCTGGGAGTTGTTTTTGCTATCTGAAGAATGAAGTGCTGTCTTGTAAAGCTCCTCTGAGGCACTGTATCCAGGTTGGGTGTGTGTGTATATACACGCTTGAGAGTGTGCGTGTTTGTCTGTCTGTGTGCAGGCACACAAAGTGGTAGTGCGTGGGTATTGTTTGCTTCTGTGGCTCAACCTTTTTCTTTTTTTTAATCGTTTGACATTTTGCAATCTTGTGTTAACAGTGTGAGTGAGACGAGAGATGGAGACGACTCGGGGGGAGTTATTGATGGACAGACACGAACACTGGCAGGACAAGTCCAGACACAGACACCATCTGTATTGACAGAAGGCAGTAAATTGATCAGTCATTCATGCTACTGGGTACCCTGCTGATAAGAAAAGGACAGAGATGTTCACTATAAAGTACTTTTATTTGACTTCATGTTTGAGGCTTTTGCCAGTCTTTTGTCCCTCCTCCATTTACTGTATGTACCGCTCAATGCACAGTGTGGAACAGAGAGGGGGGCAAAGCATTGGTAAGATGTCATTATTGTACTCTTTTTTTATGTCTGAGTGGACTAGTGCACCCATTATTAAGTGCCTGCTGCTCCTAATCATACTGAGGTTAATTCAGTGTATTCAGTCTCTTACCTTCTTGTCAGACAGTCCAGACACTGTATCAATATATTGTTCCTGAATCATGAAGGCGGCCAGGTTGGCAGTGTAAGAGGCCAGGAAGATGACAGCGAAGAAGGCCCAGACCAGGACCATAATCTTACTAGTTGTTCCTTTAGGGTTTTCAATTGGGACAGAGTTGTTGAAGACAATTCCCCACAGAAGCCATACTGACTTCCCTATGGTGAAGGTAGGACCGCCAGGATCTGAGGAAACAGAGGTTTTAAATGGTCAGTTTTCAGACTTTTATTTAGTCCTTCATTCAGTGCAGACACAAGACTTGCTCATTGGCTGACATCATATACTTCTGTTGTTTCTAACATGTTCTTTCATCAAGTAAAAAATGTCTGCCGTTCACCATACAAGTATCCACAAGCCATCTCATGCCCTTCTGCAAAGTTTCAAACAAAACCATTTTACAGCCCCAGCCTGTTTCCATCACTCTCTGCCACTGTTGCTCATGTGCAACAACCGAGGCTGCCAGCGCCATCAATCACAGTTCGATTAACGTAGCGACGAATGCTAATTAAAACAGGAAAATGACCTTTCAGACCTGGAGACGAGGCACGCTCTGTCAGCACAGCATTCCGGGATTGATTAGCCCTCACCCCAAAATCCTGTTAAGGAACTGTTAACAATTTGCGAGTAGAGTGCAGATGGAGTTGGTAGGGGCTGTATATAAGCTTACTGAGAAACATGAAACACTGTGGCTCAACGTCAGGTCATGGGAGCATGGGCCATCTGGGTACTTTCAAATTACAACTAGGGCCTAACTTCTAATAACCAGGTTTTCCTATCATGTTTTAGTCTGAAAATACCATACAAGGGATGAATGTGTCCCACTTTTGACAGATTTTATTGCGATTTACCTCTGCTGATTCTGAAGTGATCATTTATTTTACGAACACCCTCCACACTTCTACCTGTGACGGTGAAAGAGAGAGTCGTGCAACTAACTCACCTTTGGCACTGACCAAGCTGCGGTTGTAGCCAACTGGACTGAAGTATTCGAACACAAAGACCGTCACCGCCACGACGGTCAGGCACATCACAAACATCATGACCCAAACTGCTGGGCTGTAGGGCTCTGGAGGAGGACACGCAGAGCGGCATTGATAAAGAATTAAAATAAAGCAACTTTTATTTATTTATTTTTACACGAGGTGGCCGGTCATGTGTGGAGGGAGGATGGGAGGAGGGAGAACTTTGAATGGATTGATGTAAAATGGAAAAGCAGAGAATATCTGACCCACCCCGTTTCCTCATTTAGTTTCAGGATTTTGCGTGTTTCCCAGTGTAGAATGTTCAAGTTTTGGAAAATGGATTTGTGTGTATGTGCGTGCATGTGTGTGTAGCATGTAAGGGGATTTAGTTGTAGTCTGTGTAGTTGTGGAATAAAAGTAAAGGGACGATTCCTCCATCCAGGAAGAAAGTGAGGACACGCACAAGACACACCAGGCGGCTCACAGTTCAGATCCTGGATGTGTGAGCGGTTTGACCTTGCACTATCAAATATAAGCTGGTGGAGACGAATGCAATTGTTTTTCCTCACCAAGGAAGGCAGATGGGGAAACGGTCCCGTTGCTCCGAGCTACCATGACGCTGATGCCTGTCTCAACAAACGGCACGGAGAAATCAATGATTTCAGATCGTTCCTCGTTGATAGTGAGAGACCCGATGGCCATGTCGGCTCGTCTGTAGAAGACCTGAGGGAGGGAAGACGGAGGGGAAACAAATGGGAGTGCAGCTGAGCCACAGTATTTGCAGAGGCAGGCAGTGAATATTCTCTCCTGTGTTTGTCATGCGTTAGTGCCAGGCTGTATGTATTTTATCAAAAACCTGTTTTCCAATGTCCCAAAGAACTGATTGCCACTATTTTCTTTGAACAAGAAAGTAAATATTGAATTTCATGAGCAATGCTTTTGAAAATGGAAGTCACAATTTTTTTTATTTTTTAGAATGGCTGTCTGCATAGAGAAAAAGAGTGAAATATTTGTCTGTAGCTAATTGTGCATTCAGAAAGAATGCGACGTGATTGGAGTTCAAAGTCAAGTTCGTCCTCAGTTGCTTTTCTGATGAGCCTCATGAGAAAAATCGTATTAGTGGTTTGAAAAAATGTTTTGTTTACAAGTGAAGGTCTCCAGACACAGACATGCAGTAACACAGGTGCAGGGCATTTGAGGTGGTTTAGCGTATGTGAGAAAGTGTTTTGTTTGAACTACATGTGTACAAATGTACTCACACTACTGACCTACTTACAAAACCATCCCGATGCTGGTGAGCACCTAGCATACTGTGGCATCAATGCAAACTAACTGCGGTTTGTCAATGGAAAAGGAAACACAGAGCTGTCACCACTGATCTATTTTTATCCCCTACTTCTGCTGATAATGTGTTACAGGCAGTGTGTATAACGAAGCATTAATGTTTATTACTGACTATAAGGGCTTGTATAATTGGATTGGCCGGTCTGTTTAATTCATTGGTCCAGGCTGTTCTGATGAAAATGATTGTTTACGACCTCATGAAATGGTTTCACTATCTGTCCCCGAGGACAGAATGAATTAAGTGAAATTAATTTGATCTACCCAGCTCCCCCTTCATTGGACTTTACAGCCAAATGAGCTGATTTGTTGTGCTTAATTAAAGCTAATTGTAAAGGACCTTTAGCAACTGTTTTTGTTTAGTCAACATTTAAAGACCTTTAGCGCACTTGCATGAACACATTTATTCTCTCTTTTATGCATTTTTAACACTTCTGTTGAGAAGGCTGGCGGGTGAAACAGTGCGCTGCATTTTATCCCGAGGGATTTAGCCTTCTTTGAAGAACTCAGACCTCAGCCTCACCTCTCCAATCATGCCGTTCCAAGTCCCACGGACCAGTTTGCCATGTTTTCCATTGGTGACCAGGTAGAGGTCGTAGGAGAACTTGATGGTGCGGGACAGCTTCTTCAGTATGTCTATGCAGAAGCCCTTACAGCACAGTTTTGTGTAAGACTCTGAGTGGCCGATAACACTGCAAGGAGAGAGGAAAAAAGCAGAGTCACACAGTAATACAGCTTTGTTTCAGAAACCCTCTGTGACAGCTGGGAGTGTAACTTTCTTTAGCCTCAGCGACTAAAGCTACAGTGTTTTATTTTGTTTGTTAGGTCTGCATAGTTATGTGCTCGCACGCTGACAGCGACTATCGTCTCCAGCAGCGAAGTGAAGAGCAGGTGATACCTGGCTCATTAGTTAAAATCGATGTCTGTTAAATGGTTGTCTTTCAGGCAGAATGAGGAGCTATCTAAAAACTAAACGTGCATGGGTGCACACAGACACACACAGGACCAGTCTGACAGATCCCAGACTAGATGGTTGAGTTGCTGCAATGGCCTCTAATCTGGGGCTATTAAGGTGTGTAGTGTATGAGTGAAAAGTAGCACACACATACTCTGTTTGGCCTCGGTACTTAATGGGGTGTAGTGACAGAGAAGGACAGAAAAAGTAAGAAACGAGTGAAAAGAAAAACAAAGAATACAAATAGATGGACAGCCACCAAAAAGAGGTGGACAGGCACAGAGGCGATATCAGTCAAAAGCAGACAAATTAAAAAGTAAGTAGGCAGACTTTGTAAAACATTCAGGGACAGATATTGAATAATAAATTGCTCCTTGTCTCCGTCTTTCTTCATATCCAGCTGCCAAAGAGAAGATTAGGAGTCATGGGGTGTGCGTGTGTGCGTGTGTGTGTGTGCATGTGATTGAAATGGCCACAGTGAGTCAGCAAATAAGGTGAAGAAGCCTGTGAATGAATAAATAAGCAAGAAATTAAACAAACAGTTGATTAACAAGCGAGTCAATTACTTTCAGTGCCTTAGGCATCGATTTTCTACAAATTTGAATGTATTTAAAGTAGTCAACAGCTCTAATGTGCAGAGATTATTAATCCCTGCAGATTGATGGAGCTGGCCACCTGTCGTCATTATACACACTCCACTTACAATGCTCACGCGCACTCACAACACACTGTCTCCCTCTCTCTCCCACATCCCACCACCAACCAACCACACGCAAACACACTCATGCAAACATCCGAAAAGGATCAACAGCAGTTGTGTGGCACGGTGTGTTCTTCAAAATGCCGAGAAACTAGTGCAGCGTGGAGGGAAGCACCATGAGGGAGTTGGACCAGAAAGAGAGGGAAACTCAGCTGAACTCTTAGACAGGAAACGCAATCAGACAAGGCCTGACAGGACATTGGCTTCAGCATGAGGAAGTAGAACAAGAGTGACGGAGGACTGATTGAGGAGGAGGGGGAGGAGGAGGAGGAAAGAACAATCTTTTAAAGTACAATCACGGGGTTATCAGCGTTGTGTAGTCATTTAATGATTTGTGCTGGATTTGTGAGACCGCTGCTATTGTCAATATTTGAGAGTAAAAAACAACATCTTCAGATTCTGGATATTTTACAAAGTAAGAGTAGAAATAAGATAACAGTAAAATTTGTGCCATAAACATCACTAGACATTAAAATTGGGTACTAACTATAATATACTGAAATACAAATGCAACAAAAGTTTATTCAATTTCAATTAAAGAAAACTACGGACAAACGTACCTAATATGTCACATATAAACACTACTTTACGCTATAGGTGTTTGAAATGAGCCAATATTGGCCCCACCAATTAATCTGTTGGTGGATCTGGCAGTGGATTTCCTGGAGGAAGGAAGGTGCTGGATGCTCACTCTGGGGAGAAAAAACAGCCATCATCTGTCAAAGAAAGAATTTTAATGAAGACTGAACAAGAAAACAACAACATTTTGAATGACGAGTACGCATCTGCTCCACGGGGAACAACCTCCTCGTGTCTCTCTTTCCTTCCATGTTTTGCTGCTCTCCTTCCAAATGGGAGACGGAGCCAGCGAGAGAGAAACTGTGAAAGATGGCGCGATTGGGTAAAGATTGTCCCGTGCTATGACAGATGTCCCCATGTTGGACAGATACATCTTCCTTACTGGCAATCAATGTGCCATCGCTCCCAACAACAGCCGCCACATTTCTCTCTCTCTCTCTCTAATTAATGTGCCGTCCATTGGAAGCTTTGCAATCTGCATATTCAATACACAGACAAATACACATGGAGACACACTAAGATTTTGTTCTACACATGTATGTAAGTGGGGTGGAAAAAAATATAAAAAATGCAGTTCAGAACAATGCAACAAAGACAGGATTTATTGCTGGGCTACTTTATTTGATTGCATCTAACTGTACCTAATAAACCGGCTACTGATTGTCTATAAACTGTACTTAATAAGAACCTAATAAGGATGGTTTTCACAGATTTGAAATGAGAATGGTTGTAAAATAGAGTTGTTCTGATGGAGTGCGGAAACAAAGCTGAGCCGAACAAAGTGCTGCTGTTGTCTTCGAGCAGTTCAGTAATAAAATTTAAGACAGGCTACAAGTTATGTGGTTGAGGTGTATTGTCTGTGGATGTCTGACTGGAATGAAGGCATTGTGTATTCCTGACGAGCACGGCTTGTAGCAGTCGGAGGTAATAGCTGCATAATGGCTATTTTCTACCACGCTGTGATCTGTGTGTGACACTGGAGGTGTGTTGTGAATGTGCAAAGACACTCAGCACAAACAATTACTCTGTTAAATGAAATGTAGAGATTTGCTCTTGTGTCTTGGACTCAACAGTATCTACTAGCAGTATTAAGGCAGAAAAAAAATTTATAGAGAGAGCGAGAGAGCGCGCAGGTGTCTGTTGGCTGATGTTTGTGTCTGCACCTGTGTGTGTGTGTGTGTATACCTCTCAGTGTGATTGGACTGACGCCTGCAGGGTACAGTGTTGCGGACGCAGGTGCCGGTTCCTGGGTCCACATTCTCAACCATAACAAAGGGATGCTCCTCCAAC
>OMOW01100046.1:0-14005 GCA_900312555.1 Lamprogrammus exutus
GTGAGTGTGTGTGTGTGTGTGTGTGTGTGTGTGTGTGGGGGTAAAAAAAGCCAGGAAGGGAAATAGAGATAGAGACAGACTGACAGAGAACAGAAAGTGCAAGCTTTTGTGTATGAACAGTTGATTTTTTTTCAAGGTCCTGACTTTGCCTATATACTCTGTCAGCTTTTGGGAGTCGCGCTGCTTCCCAAAGCAAAGAACCGAGGAACATTGTGACCTCTGTCATTTGGAGATAGAGTCTGCTCATCCAGCTCTGTCACAAAATAACCTTTCTAATCTTTATTGCACTTTTCCCTCTAACCAAAATGGATAAAGATGATAACGCTGCCATCCTGGGGCTCGGGATATCAGAATCAATTTGACAGCATCAATTGTGCAATGAGATGTCTCTCCCCTGCTGTTTGATGTTTGTTAGCTTGTGTGTGTCTCTGAAATCCTTCCCCACTTGTTTGATGGATGCTTCTTATTAGTGTTGCCTCTGGCTGGGTCTTTGAAACACCAGGTGCTCACCGGATGGGCACAGACACACACAATGAAGCAGAGGCTACACGGTAAGTGTCGGCGTTGGCATCTGGCCAGGGGACGCTGGCATCATTCTGTCTATTAGTGAAGGAAACGCAGAGGTCGCTTAATTTCTAATATATGACAGTGCATTCTGCAAAATACAGCGTGTACCCTGTCCTTACTTGCTTGCAGTGACAATGAAAGAAATTATGTATGAACATCATTTCAAGTGGCATCAAAACTGGTGTTTGGGGGAAAGGGTGGATTATGAGTGTGCTTCTCTGCAGTGAAAATGAAACTAAAACAACATGATTATAAAAAGAGATGAACACCCATCGCTATTTTCCTCTAGCATTCTGTCTTATTATTGGGATGTGATCTTTATCATCCATTTTATGTCCAGTCAATTTAAACAGCAAAGCACACACTCAATGGGATGAAAGTACAATTTAAACAGCACCTGGAACAAACCGGCTTGCTAACCTGCAGTGAATCAGCATTTCCAATTATGAATCAGCCAGAAACTCATTCTGCAGCAAACTCACCAATGAACACTTAAGTAGCTCTTTTCTCTCCACAGGAACCTTTTCAGAAAATTGTCTTGTTCAAAAATGTCCTTCATTTCACACAGAGGAACCAGGGACCAATGTGCAGTCATAGCTCCTGAACCATTTTTGGCTCCTACTCCAGTTGCTACTCTCCAATGGTTCAAGAACTGCTGGGTGGTGCCCTACCCAACATTGTTGAATGATCCAATCAAAGCACCATTTTTTAAATGCTCGTGTTTCCACTTGTTTTTGTACACAGCATAACAAAAACATCTTTAAATTTGGAAAATAACAGGAGGCAGCGCTGAGAAAAATTCCACAATGAAATAAGACTATAACGACAATAGTCCAAACGGCTCCAAGAGACATAGCAGTAATTGGCATTGCCCCAAACCAGCACACTCAGGTACTTTCAGTATAAGAGATTCAATGTTTTTGTTGGTAACATTAGAAAATAGCAGGGTCCCTTAGGATAAGGAATTGTGACTACAAAGTAAGTTGTGTGTGTGGTGGAAATGACACAGCTGTCTCGGTAGCTGGGTTTCCATTGCCAGTTTTGAGCAAAACACCGGCAAATCTTTATAAAGGCAACAAAAGTCAAATGTGAATTGGCAGTGTTTCCATTAATTGATGTTATGTGAGTAAGGTTTGCCTATATTCTAGGTGGCACCATTAAATACAAAGTAGAGGAGTTGCATGCCTCATCTTGCAATAACACAAACCCGGCAAACATGGAGTGGACTTTCAGTGAAGTTGTAGCTCTCGGTGAGTTAATAATCATTATGTCCTCAAATCTCTCCATGTTTCTGGCGAACCAGAGGCGACGACCAAATGGTTGGGCTACAATGGCTATTCTTCCATGAGTACAGAAATGCTTGATGTGTGCACAGTTCTGGAATTTTTGGAAATTCATCATCAAATATCAGTCACTCAATCTACCCTTCCTGGACCTGAGATTCCATGGAAATTGGGTGAGTTGATTTCAAACATAAAAGGTGTTCCAACATGATCGCCTGTCAATAAGCAAACGGACAATCTGAGGGATGAGGCTATGCATCATACCTGGAGCTCTTCCAGTGACTTCAACTGTAACAAACCCAGGACCGAGAAGCAGACTGACAGACCAATGATTGTATCCTCATGCTCCATCTGCTCTCTTGGATTGCCAAAGAGGACAAACGCTCTTTCCACTGGTACATGGAAAGAGTGCAGCACATGTGAACAAAGCTGGCAGGATGTAGCCAAGTGACGGTATTCACACAGGAATTGTCACCAACAGACTGGGCCATGTTCTGGCACAAACCTATGCTGCAGTTTCTCCATCCTGCTTACTGAGATTAAGAAGAGACTTGAGAGGCTTCACTTGCATTACTCATTTGTTGTCAACGAATAAACAAATGATGTAGTACCACTATGTTAATGAACATTTTCTATCAAAACCCTTGTCTTTCTTACTGTGTGGTATAAAAGAGCTCATGCAGTTCTTTGCTATCAACACAAAGTTAAATCTGAGGCTCTAAGCTGAAGAAGTAGGGGTGTAATATCTTGCTGGTTTGGGGATCTGGCAAAAGTGGGAGTCCCTCAGCTTATTAAGGTCCGGAGTGGAGCAGGCTGACTCATGCCTCTGGCTGTGAAACGGGTCCTAATAAAACATGATGGTCTGCCAGTCTGGGCCCTTAATCGTAGCTGCGCTCTGCCACCTCTACTTCTGTCGCAAGTCCGCCTTTTCTTCTAGACTTAAGGTTTATTTTATTTCATTTCAGCATCACCATAGGAGCATCTGGCTGGATTAAAGCCCAGATGATATAAAGTCTGGTTCAGCTGTCTTGTCTGTGTTTGCACATTCTGACCTGCTCTCTGTGACACTGTTGATCTCACAGGCGTGGACATGTCGCCCTCACTTTCCACTCTCCTGTGATTTTCTTTTCATCATACTTCCATTTCCTTTCATATATTAATTTTCTATCCCCCAATGTTGTCTCTGTTCTATTGTCTCCATATATATCAATATGATTTATTTCCTCCCGCCCCACATTTCCTCTGCAGCCAATTTCCCCTTTCTGTGTGTTCTCCTTCTTTTCCTCCTTCCACACTAGGACACATTGACCTTAACCTTGACACATTGTGTGTATGTGCGTGTGTGTTTGCAAAATGATAAGAGAGGTGTCATTGGAGAAAACCAGGGGGCAGGAATTGGTGGCAAAGGGAAAGGAGGGTTCTAGAGAATCGATAGCCTCTGGCTTGGGATGGGGGAGGTCAAAAAGGTTTTCTATTTCCATTGGACATCAGTATCCCCCTGTGAGCTGCTAGATTATCCATCACTCTGTACTTAGAGAGCTAGAGGGATGCAGTGGGCAACAACATCTGCTCATGGCTTAAGAGGGAGTAAATTAATCACATGTTCCTCCTGGATTATTATACCTCTGGTTCATTGTGTGTATTATCTGTATATTCTTTAGATCTTTTAGTCTTGTTTGGGGATGATCTATGTGTGCGTCTAAGTCTTAAGGAACATAGTAGCACTTATGAAAACTTCATTTTTGTTTCTTTCTTGAACCAGCTGGATACACCTGTATAGCGTCACTCTCCATTTCTATTCAGAAAAACTGAAGCTCCATTTTGTAGTGTAATTATGGTATGGTGGAGCACGAGAGGCTAATTAGTGGACCAGGCCTGTGGGGAAAGAAACAGGAGGCTTCATTAACCTCCAATGGTCTATATTTCTACCACAAGAGCAGACAGAGAAACTCATATTAAAGTGCTGAAGCAATTTTAAAATGTCAACTGGCACAGTGCAAACAAATGTATGACTACAGAGTAATAGCATAAATTACGTATTTATTACTGGCACCTACAGGGTGTCTTGCAATGACAGATGTATGGTGTGCATATCATTTGTAACCAATCTGCAAGATTTCCCCCCAAAATGGATATTATTGCATAGTGGTAGAAATTGCCAGAGACCTCCTGATACGATATTACAACAACATTTTGTAGTGTGAGAAGCATGTTAGGGCATAGGTAAGAACAGTATATAAGCGAAGTCCCTCGGGAAGAGCTGGGGGACGGGCGCCAGGGAGTTAGAGGGACATCTGAGCATGCTGCTGCCTCCGCGATCTGGACAGTGGAAAATGGATGTATGAGGCAACAGTCCTTGTAAATGAAGTAAGCGATGGAATTTCTTATTTGCTTTGCCTCAGAGAATTCCTGGCTAATTGGTGTATAGCGTTGTTTTGTTCCAATCTGTCAAAAAAAAAAATCTGTCTGTGTACGACTAGGCATAAAAAGATAACTAGCTAAATAATATGCAATGTTTTTTGATTAAAGTATAGATTTTTCATCAAACACAAGAGTGGTTTGTCTCAAGAAATGCGATTTCTAACAGAATCAATCTTTTCTCCCACCCCCAGTCTAACAGCGTTGAGAGAATGTCGTATAGACTCATTTAAAGGCGACAACAGAGCAGTTAAACATGTTACTGTACATCACAATGATCCGCTACTGTACAACATTTTTAAAGTTTGTGTGCAGTAAGTGACAGTTCTAGGCATTGGCAATATAGGCAGAGTCATTCATAGAGTGATGTTTGTGCACTGGAGATATACGTGGGAAATGCTGGTAAACAGGTATCTCTCCTTTCCCCTCAGGTTAACAAGCTCAGGATGGGTGAACACACTCAGGTCCCAATCACAAACACATTTACTGTGTGACAACAAAATTTCATGGTGAACTCAATTTATTTGAACAGAACTGCACCGTGGGAGGTAAACAGAGAGGGAGACGGAGGGGTAGAGAGACAGGAAAATGATTTCTCTCCCTTTCTTTCTCTCTCGGAGGTGCGCATTTACAGATGAGCAGACGTGCATTTTTTGTGACACAAGATCTACTTTTTGTCTGCTAAGGTGACAGGATATGCAAAAAAAAACTGTAATTATATGCAGTGGGACTTTGCTTAATCTCTGTTTCCTTTTGATCAGCTTATTGCTTGCATCCTCATATGTAGGTAGCTTTAGATATACAACTCCTGGTCCAGTGATAAACAAGTATGCCATTCACCAATCTGATGGTGAAGTAATAGGGGTAATACAATTTGCCCCCTCCATGAAACGTGAAAAACAAAGACTTAAGAACCATGACAGGGGTTAGTCCTAGGTAATTGAAGGTCATTTTCATTTTCCTGATGAAGTCCCTGATGTTTAAATGAAAACCTTGTTTAAATTAAGTGTTTGGTAACTTGTAATATTTCGCAGTTTTACCAGTGGAAAAATCCTGTTTCCTACAGGAGCGAAGAGAAAAACTGTCACAGTACTGGCCAAGCTCACACACAGTCAGTGACAGATTGTTCAAGAACACCTCAGCAATAATAGGAACATAGATGTCACCAACAATAAAAAATTAAGACCATACTGAGTATTGTAACTGAAGCATTAATAAAAACCATGACAAACAACCTCACCGTACGGAATAGGAAAGAATTATGAGGGCTATTTTTGTTTGCAGCACCTCAGGAGGAGAACTGCCACTTCCACTCTTGTCTCCACGAAGAGCAGGTGGTTAATCAATTATGTGTTATCTCCAAATGCTGCAGCCCACTGGACCCTGACAGAACATGGACACAGACACAAACACAAACACACAAATGGACAGACAGGTCTACAGAAAGATTGACAGGCTGACATGCAGACACAGAGGTACCGTCAGAGACAGACAGGTGGTTTAAAAGACAGTCAAACAAACAGGTACGTGTGGGCTAGCAGCAGACAAACAGGAAGACACACAGGCCGCCTGTCGGCAGATAGCGCCCACCTGCCAGCCCTGAAACATTTTAATCATTTGATGGCCAATTACTCTGGAGCCAGGCAGAGCAGAACAGAAACTCACACTTCACTTCCCCTGCACTCACAGATGGCCCTGCAGGCTGGATCTCCATTGCCTGTTTGTCTCCACTCTACCTGTCTGCTCAGCTCGCAGCACGCCTCCTTACTGGTATGGGTGAAAAGGCAATGAAATAAACGTGCGGAAAAGCTTTAGGGGGTTACAGAAAGGGATATTCATTATAAATCAAAATGTTACCCCTGTAGTATTCTGACGTGCTTTCCCATAATCCCTGTTACAACCAAAACGCACACATACATACACACACAGATGCACCCTACTCTGCACCACACCATTTACCATCATCACTGTGACCTTGGTAGCGGAGGAAATGGATGGTTTAATTTGAAGAGCCGGCTGAGTTGAAGTGTACTGTGCACAAACAACCAGGTGGTGGGAGTTACAGAGAAGTATTTAACACTGTCACTGACCATTGCTGGAGGGAAAAGCAGCACAAGTTCTTCCAGGAAGATTGGGAAATGTAACAAAATCAGGCACCATCAATGTTCACTAAAGCATTGGAGAGGGGGACATTTTTCTCCACAGCTGACGGGTCACTGCTCCTTAAGTCCTATACACTAAAGGCCTGTCAAAGGATTGTAAAAGCATCAGCAATCCTCTTCCCAAGGGTGACTTTGGTGTGTGACATTTGACAACATCTGTAAATGTCCAGAACCGGCAAACCCTCAGTCATGTCCCCAGGACAGGGCAGGTACTGTTTTCTCTCTCAAGCTCTCCTTTTTCTGTCTTCATATAAATATTTCTATCACTGCCACTACCACTATTGCAACCCTCTGCTACACCATGAATGCCTTATAGGAGTAAAGGTGAAAGTGTGTGCCATTATCTCCATCTATTAATATGTTGAATCTTGTCAAGATTACAAAGAAAAGCAGAAGATTTGCAATCCACACGACCTTTCCCCTCACTTTGAGATTACAAAAAACACACACAAACACTTAACAACCCCTCCCCTTTTTCACCCACCTTCAAGCTTGGCATTCTGAGAAGATACTGTATAAACACAGTTACTTTCTGAGTTTTCTGACCTACTTACTTTCTTACATGATGTGTTTGCTTACACTACATTGATGCATAGCCTGGCAAATCACATTTGGACAGTTTTTGTGTAGTGTTTATTTCATTTTGTTGACTGTATTTCTGCTCTGTGATTAACTAGATTTTTCTCGCAACTAATCCAGACAGAAAGGATTATGCTGTGACAGGATGCCAAAAATGCTATTTCCAGAAATTGGACATATCAATGGTTGGATTTTTACACAGTCACAAAAAAAGAGTGGAGTGTGTCTCATGTGCTTACAATTCAGAGGAACCTCAAAGCTATACGTGACTCACAGTTTATTCTTAATTTACAACTGGGTGAGTACAAGATCTACAGATCTACAAGTTGTGATACAATATTTGAACAAAGGTTTGTGGCGATATACTGTATATTAAATACAATAGTTTATTTACTGATGGCAATTGCACTTTTCAAGATGTATTATTTGCATGACAATTGACACTTTGAGTGTTGCTTTAGGTGGCAAAATTTAAAATATCAGTGGTGTATGAATTCAACCTATTGCCAAATCTCACTGTATTAGTCCTCTGACCCAACACCAGCTGTCAGAATCAGAGCTGTGCGTCAAAGATGTTCACAGTGATGCAGAAACATAATGAAATGTCCACGGCCACGGGTTTAAAGCAGCGCTTCTGAACAGATGACAAAGTAAAGATGAGGACTTAAAATGAAGATCTCTTTTATATAATTGAGCGACTGTGCTAATGCCCTCAGGTGATGTCATATAATCAATACAACACTTTGAAGCTTTTTAAAGGGATATTAATTTGGGCTGCTCTGGTGGAAAATGAAAGCAAGATCAATAAGATACGATGAACCATTTGATCAATGGCCTCTACATAATTGATGTATGTGGAAGAAAAACAACATATATTCAATTATGGGGGGGGGTCAACCCTGTATCGCTGGTATTGCTAGAAATGTCTCGTTTAACGTTGGCCCACATCGGACCACTGACGAAACAAACCATCCCATATGAAAAATACTCCTCTGGTATTTATCTATCGAGAAAGAAAGAAAAGATGAATTTTCTTTTCTATTTTCCTCTTCCTCTTTGGGTGCTCTTCATCTCTCAGCCTCTCTTTAACAGCAGACTTCAATCACACTTGCTGGGCCATTGCCCTGAGCTGAAAGGGTCAGTGTGATGGAGGTGTGAGTGGTTCTAAACTCTGACCCACTAAAACACTGTCTCACAGAAAGTCTGTCCTGCAATGTCTGCATTCGTAATGCCTATTTCTGTCTGTTCTGTTAACCCTTCCTTGCTGTCAGTAGTGGTCCTCTAGTCTGCCAAGAAAGACAGCAACAGCAATTACAACTTAATGGAAACATTTAATCTAGTTAATCTAATATAGGGATAGCTATAGATGGAGTAGAGGGATATGATAAAAAGTAAAACTGCTAGTTAGTTAAACATATTTTTCTTATCAATTGCTACTAGCCAAGGGGAAAATCTCCCCCCATGTTCATTCATTCATGGGAATGGCCGGTATCTTATCTCTCTGGAAGGACTCAGAGGGTGGACTTGGTCGTATCCTTTCTATGGAGGAACCTGTAGCTAGTGGTGCTCCACAGGGTAGTGTTTTGGGGCCTTTGTTGTTTCTGTTATATATCAATGACACGACAGCTGTATGTGACAGTAACCTTTTTTCTATATGCCGATATTTTATTGGTTTCAGATAAGGGTACTGATTCGGTTCAGGATAAACAAGATAATAAAACTGATAATAAGCTTTTGCTACATTTAGGTAAAACCGAATTAATATTTCAGCTCAAAACCCAAGTTACAGAAAATATCCAAGTTGGCTGTCAAAGGAGGAAATTATGTTATTTCAGCTTGAAACCACTATCAACTGTCATGGCTGTGTCCTAGATAACAGCCAAAGTCGAGCGGTCATGGCCATGGAGGTGCTAGGCAAGATCAATAGCTGGATTAAATCTGTGGTTAGACAGGCAAGGTTTCCTGGGTAGAGATTGTTTGAGATTGTAAGCTACAGGCCTAGCTCAGCGTCACTTTGAATATGCTAGCAATTCATGGATCTGGCCTAAACATAACGAACAAGATTGCAGGTTTCCCAAAACAAATTGACAAGACTGGTCCTTGGGATTCAATCCCTCGGCCATGTGGGTGAAACTCAATTTCAAGAACTCAAATGGCTGCCAGTAGAATTCAAAGTCAGACTAAACGTGGTACACAGAACAATCCATAACAGAGCTCCAAACAATTTTCACATATCAGAGAAAGACACAGTTACAATACCAGACAGAGCATAAGGGATCTTAGCTAAATTTGATTTAAGACCATGTATGGAGAGAGGTCATTTAGATTATTAGATATGATGCAAAGCAAACTGTTGTAAAATGTGGAGATTTTGTGTTTTTGATATTCTTATTTTTATCACTTCCGCATGTATTTTCTCAATGTATTGATTTTAATAAAACTGAAACTGAAACTGAAATTCTGGCAAGGGCAAATGAGATAGAGGGAGTCTTTAGGTGTTGCATGTAATGGAGCACAGGGCTCAGTGAGAAGTCAGTCGTGTTTATCCCTCTGGTTATCCCTCCTTCTGAGTCTTTCCTGCGACTGATGATGAGGCTCGGGGGGACATGCTGCTTTATTGAGAACACTGCATATTTCATGTTTTTTTTCTTTCCTCCCCCCTCAAACCTCTGTCTTTTTTCATTTACGCCATCTATTTTTATTTGTGCCTGTCTTTCACGCTCCCTTTGTGTAAGTGTGTGTACTTGTAAACTCCCAGCGTGCTCATGTGTTTGTGCCTCCTTAAACCTTAACTGTGGAAGTAGTTTCACCACCAGAGTTTGCCGACAGCTATTCTCCCTCTCCTGGCTATAGACTGTATTGGCAGTCCCTCACAGTGAGAGCCTGGCCATTTACACCACAGAGCTATCAATAGCGGTGCAGCTCTAAGCAACGCTTGCTGCATTCCGCTTATCTTTAAAACCCAACCATTTGGATCACACCGACCACACAGCAATAGCGGCGTCCATCATGTAGACGTCATTTAAAACTCATCTATCACTAGAACAGCATCATTAGTGCAGCTCTACGCACCAAACAGAGGCCGTCCCTCATTTAAAATCCCATCATTTGGTCATTTGACATGGCCGTTAAGAAAAGAAAATACGCGAAAGCAATAAGGTGATAATGTGTGCATTTGTGGCACTTGTTGAATGGATGAGGTTTACTGATTTGCTGCTAATGGGGAGCGTTGTAATGTCACGAGAGAGAGAGTGAGAGAGAGAGAGAGAGAGAGAGAGAGAGGTCAGCTGTTGTAGTTGATGTAACTTAAATGATCTTAAGAGTAGAAGAAGGCTCATGTACAGATGATGCATGTTTCATAGAATCATATATGCATATGTGAATTGCATTCTGTAATCTGACACATATTGTACTATGAATGTGAATGTCTATGTGTGAGTGTGTGTATGTCCATGTGTCTGTGCATGTGAGAGACACTATATACCAGCAGCATATTATTTCTGATGTGTTTACCTGGAGGCATGCAGGCGCGCGGCCATGTGGTTTGTTGACATCCACAGCTACAAGCTGCCATCCCCCAGCAGCATCTTCATGGAACATCTGTGGCACAAGGAAAGTAGATGAGAGGCAGCACACACACACACACACCCTCCAGCTACATCTTCATGAAACATCTGTGGCCATACAAAAACCCAAAGGCATCATTTGCACCCATGTCCATACAAATACAAAATCAGAGTAACTAAATCGAAAATGCAGGGATCGAATACCAGAAATTGAAAATAATCATACCACGGGGAAGATTTTATGACAAAAGAGATGACTGACATCAATCAGTTACAAATATGAGTTATTATTCATATGCACTACCTTAGACATGTTCCCATCCTTCCTATAAACTAAAAGATATTTACAAATCAACTGCTTCCAAATGTACTTGGGCCCTATGATCTGATGATGTGAAAAACATGGACGGAATCACTGAATCCAGTCATTAAAATCAAATAAACTATTAAATGGAGAATTTCAGAGACTTCATAAGCATTCTTAAATGAGTGTAAACTGTGTCTTGTGGTTTCATTGGGTGTCAGATTAAAAAGCCAAGCAGAGAAACATTTCCCTGTTTTGGATTTAGAGAGCATCTCCCTGTCTGTGCGTGTGTGTGTGTGTGCGTGTGCGTGTGTGTGTGTGTGCGCGCGTGCATGTGTTTGTGCATGTGTGTGTGTATGAGGGGCTGGCTGTATCACATATGGGGCTGGGTTGTGTGTCAGGACAGTTGAGATGGGAGGGGAAACAATTATGGCAAAATGCCTATCTGAGACAACAAAGTCTGTGAAAAAGAAATTTAAAAAATGATTTCTTTGAAATGATTTTCAAAAATACTGCACAATTTTCTGTATATTTAATTGCAGGTGTTGAAGACCCGTATTTTCGGAAGATGCAACTGCTTAACCTTTTCCACACTCACTGAGCTGAATACAAAGTTGACAATAATGTACTTAAAGAGAGATGGAAAACAGAATGGTCACCCAGCTTTGTACATCAAGCAGACCCTTTTTAGCTTTATTCATTGCTTCGGCACTTAGCACTATGTAACTTTTTTGACCTGAAAACATTATCTTCATATTAACATGTATATTAAAGGAATGGGTATGTCTGCTTGGTCCAGTGTACAGGTAATGCCCTTCTGTGGCTTGTTTTCGCTGCATTAATTTCGACTTTGCCAGTTGAGTTGCTTCACCATGTAAACAAACAGCACCATGGCCATCTTTTGTGTGACTGGGGCTGTGGCAGGGCTGCACAGGGCCACTCAACCCCTCAGAGGAAGATGGAGAAGAAGAAGTAGACTACAACTGTGTGAGACTGTGAGTGGATTTATACATTCTCATTTTATCAACACGGTTAGGGTTTAGTGCATCATTTCTGTCATAATCTGCAGATAGTAGAGAAGTGAATGAATGAGGACTGTGTCATGGGCTGAGTCCCCCAGGACCATCTTGTCTCATCCCTGCTCTCTTGGGAGCATAAAGAAGCTACAATATTGTTTTGTGATTGACAGATAAGTGTAACTCCAAAGCTAATTTGCCCTCCCCCTCCTCTAAGATAAAGGCTGGGGCATGACAATGTGATTAAAATTAAATTTGATATGGGAAAGAGAGACTAATTGTTTTCAAGGCCATAATATCTCAGACCTGTCCGCTTAATGCTTGGAGGTTTTGTGTCATGACTTTTCAACATGTGCTACTGTTAAGACTGAGAGGGAACAACAGCTCTGAAACACTTACTGCTTTCAGCCAAACACAATTATAATGTTTAATTTAATATTTTTTAATCAAGTGCAAGAAATAGCTGCAGAATTCTTAGCAAATAAAATCCAAATGTTCCAAATTTTCACAGAATACAACTTCCTTTAGAGCTGTAAAGAGATTTCATCTTCCAATTATTATTAGCATTTTAATTGGCTACACATACTTGTTCGACACTGGTGAATTTCCCAGCAAACCTAATGTATTTCAGCTCTGAAACAAGCAACTCTGCTTCATTATGGTTCTTATTCTAATGTATTCATAAATCAAATATTTTACATAATACTTTCTCTCCCTTGATTTCCTCTGCCTCAAACCCACTTCCCCATCCTCTCCATCAGCCTAGAGTAGTCTGTGTGCGGAAGAGGCCATCAAATATTTGTCAAATGTCTGGGGAAATGATTGTCATTTACTGTAAGAGCACTATAACCCTTCTCGTCATACCCAAATGCAAGGCTGCTGAATGGCCAAACCTTGAGAACTGAGGTGAGAGAACTTCATGTGTGCAGTAAGTAACCAGTCCAGTTTGGTGTCCAGTTTGCACCTCTGATTTTTGTAGATTATGTTGTCCTGTTGGCTTCATCAGGCTATGACCTCAAGCATGCACTGAGGTGGTCAGTAGGGACTGTGATCAAGCTGTAGTGAGGGTCAGCACCTCCATATCTGAGATCATGGTAGTCTGCTGGAAAATGATGCGTTGTCCCTCCAGGGGTGGACGAGCTGTTGCCATCAGTGAATGAGTTCAAGAATGTTGGGGTCTTGTTCACAAGTGAAGGTAGGATAGAGTGGGAGATTGGCAGGCAGTTTGGAGAACAGAGAGCAAACCCTGAAGACAAAGCCCTCAACATAGACGGATCGATCTACATTTCAACCCTCAACTATGGTCATGAGCTCTAGGTAGTAACCGAAAGATCGACATCACATATCCAAAGTTCAAAATGAGTTTCCTCCTTATGGTGTCAGAACACACCCTCAGGGAGAGGGAGAAGAGGAAGCTCATTTGCATTGAAAGGAGTCAGCTAAGGTGGGTCAGGCATCTGGTCAGGATGCCTCCAGTACGCCTTCCTGGGGACGTATTCCAGGCACCTTCAACTGACAAGAATATGCTGAAGGGATTATATATCCCATCTGGCCTAGTAATGCCTTGGGATCCCCCAGGAAGAGATGGCAAACATGGCTAGGAAGAGGGGCATCTAGGTAACTTTGCTTAGCCTGTTGCCTCAGTGACTTAAACCTGATCAAGAAGATTATATGAAAGAAATAGATGAAGCAGGTAACCAACCATTTAAAAAAACGGATGCTTTGCACACTGAGGCACTGAAATTTGTAAGAACGAATTCCGTTGTATGTGTGACAATGACAATAAAGGCTTCTTGCTCTTCTCTTCTTGTCCTTCTTCTTCTGAACACAAATCCATATATGCCAGTACTTAGCCAATCCCAACCCGGATCTTATGGTTGTTTATTTATTTGTCCACCTGTCACAAAACCCCCAGAATTGAAAGGTCCTTTTCATTTCAATAGCAAAGACACATGCACATATATATATATATATATATATATATATATATACGTATATAAAAAATTGCATCATGCCGATTGATTTCCCAAATCATGCACAAGAGTTGAAAAGAATCAAAGCCTGAATTGCATATCAAAATATGCATACTGTAGCAAACACAGCCCAAAAT
>OMOW01100057.1:0-10098 GCA_900312555.1 Lamprogrammus exutus
CACCACGTTTTCCCATGTCTCCCCCCCCCGCCAAAAAAGGTGCATTTTCTCTGGGACGTAGATAGATTTCAGCGTTCTGTTTTCAGTAAGGTGACAGTGCTGTGATGCTCCTCGCCGCCTCTGCCTTTGTCTTTCGCCGCACGCAGCCAACCTCGACTCACCTTCCCCTGCTTCAGGCTCGGGTAGCTGTCAATCCGTCCTCCGGTCTTGGAACATGAGCGATGGGCCCATCAGAATGCCACCATTAGCCAGCCCCCTGAGTGGTAAATAAACGATCGCGCCGGTACACTGCAGGTGTTGTCATGGCAACCCACTCTCAGTGCCCGCCCCGCCCACGTCCATTCTCCGCTCTCTTGGCGGAGGAGTCACCGGGAGGTCAATGAGTCAACGCGCCGCAGCCGCCACAACACGGCGCTGTTTGCCATCCGCACCCTCGCACGCAGATTGGATTTGACCTGCATCCAGGTTGCAGCAAACACAGGCTGTGTGATATGTGTCACCTCTCGCAATTTACACATTCATCGCCGACAACGCGTACTGTGTATCCTTCTGCATCTTCTAAGTGAGAACAGCAGACGTTTGCCACAGCTCAACCTCTCAGGGACGTTTGATTTTCTAACCTCGTTGCCGTGTGAACTCTGTTGACGACCGCGTTCCAGCTCAGGTGAACGTTGAATCGCTCACTCGTCCTCTCAGTCACATTGCAACAATGAGCGGAAATATGCCTTTTGTCATCAACCTTAGCATTTTCAGAGCTGGGGTTTCAGAGTTTACAAAAACAAATCAACATAAAAGACTGAAAGAGAAAAGCAAACAGAAGGAAGAGGACATTGAAGAGTTTGCATAGTTTTTGTCATTTGGATAATTTACTCTCCATGCCTCTTGGAATGTCCCTATTACAGCAGGTGTACTCTGGATGAACCCATTTCAAGTATGTGGAAGATGGACTCTGCACGCCTGACAGACTTCCACCGCCATTGGCACCCACTCTGTGATGTAGCAGTTGTATTAAAATGGCGGCGCTGATAATCCAAAAGACCTTTCTCAGGGAGAATTTGAGACCGACTGCACAGATGGGCCGTGGAGATAAATAAAACTCTCTGTCACTACGGTTGGTGGAATAGTGCTGCGACGCCCCCAAGGGAGAGAAAAACTGTTTCGCTCCCTCTATCTGATGCCTCCCCCCCGTCCGTCTGTCTCTCCTCTCCTCCTCCTCTGTTCACATTCTCTCAAATGAGGACGAGAGCCAGCTTTCCGCATCCAGGCGTTTCCCTCCACACACAATGCCGACGCACAGAGGGCCCTTTTCCCCTTTTAAGACTCACTTTTCCCTGTGTCATAAGCAGGCAATATGCATTTAAGCATCAGCATTTGTCAGCGAGTCGAGCTTTTAGTGGATCATCACAGTGTCAGAGCAGTTAGCGAGGTTTGAGAGGGAAAATGATAAGGCCTGGATGATTATTGTAGCTACCTATACACGCTGTAAGAACAGTTGTGTCTCTTGGCTTATCATTGTCTAAGTGCTTCATCCATCCTGGTTGCTCACACACTTCTCATTAGCAGCAGACCTGCCTCTCATTCCTCTGGCTGCACAGAGGTGTCCGGTCGGGATGACAGGGTGAACCTTTCACAATATGCCGTTCATCATCTCCGGGTGTGTGAGTTTGCGCGTACAACTAGTGCCTTCGAAGTCTCAGAAGTGAAGCATACTTCCATTCTGAGGCATGTATAGATGAATCTGATAAACACAGGGGTTGTATGTCATCGATGGAAAAAGGCCAAACTTGTGTGTGTGTGTGCTTGCGAGCACCCAGCGTTTCATCGTCCCCTCAGTGCTGAGGCAAACCGTTCACACAGCCACCCTCAGTCTGCTGTAGTACGGAGGTGAGATGGGTGGCTCTCCCTTCCGTCAGGGTGGGAAAATGATGGCAGCCTGGTGCCTCTGCTCCTCCACTGGGCTTTAACTCCCATCTGATCCTCGGCCAAATATTGATTCAGCGGTTAGAGCCCAACTGTGACGATCAGATCGTCATATGGCGGATGATGTAATTCAAGTTCTTAAAATGCATTGAGCACTTAAATGAATGAGCGGAAAGATTTGATGGTAGTTACTCCTGCCATGTGTTATAGGGAACCCAGATGAATCATGGACTTTGCTAAGTTGTGTTAAATGAGTGTGGAAAAGCTGTGGAGAACATGATACAACATGCATAGAAACTCTAACCTGGGAACATTAAAATTAGCTGTACACATTTACAAATCCCCTAAGGTTTAAAAAAAAAAAAAATCAAATACTTTCATCATTATTATATATAGTAATTATAATTGAGTTACTTGTAATGTAATTCTCAGTAACAGTTAAATCTATGTGTATGTAATGTAAATGTCTAAATGATAAATCATGACAAAAATCTATCCCAAGGTACCAAAGGACACCACTAATAAACCCAATGGCGTTTAATTTATTATGTTAGAAAATAAATAAAACATACTGGGACTCTGATGTCTTTTATTTTATTTTTAATAATCATCGGCTCAGATTCTTCAGCAAAGACGCCACTGTGACTGGGTGTCACGTAAAAAAACAACCAGGCAGTGTAACACAGCAGAGAAACAAAGGTACTTGTCGTAGTTTGTCTGGTTACGGTTGAAACATTACTGTTTTATTTTACTCAATCACATATTAGTAATGAATCCCTGTGTCCATTACAATGCAACATATTCCACATGGCTGTCGTGGAGCCTGGACTCTCCTGGATTCCTTTTATTGAAGTTGAGTTTATACTGTACAAGAGCACTTTTATCCAAAAATGACTCGCGCTGGACAGCTTCTTGTAGTTTAGTAGCCATTAAAAAGGATCAGGGCCATGTAGAATTGCGGTTCAAATCATTCAAATGGTTGTTCTGGCGTTAATGCGATAAACAATACACTCAACTCAGATTAAACTTTAACTCTGTGTTAGATCCTCCTTCTTTCTTGTGTAAATGGAGCCCGCTGAGACTTCCTGTGCTGTGTTTTTTCATTCTTGGTGCAGGAGTACAACATTCATGGCTGGTGGATAGGCGATCTGAACGGCACTGTGGGCATCATCCCCAAGGACTTCCTGCACCCTGCCTACATCCTCTGAGCTCCAACAGGTACCGAGACACTCTCTTATCATCAGCATTATGGACCATTACTGTGGCCTAATACACAGAAACGGTCCCCCTGGTACTCATCCAGATTGCCATTGAGGTATATTCAGTCGTTGACCTGCCATTATGGCATCTGCTGGCTGGAAGAAGTACTGCATAAAGCAATCGAAACGGCGCAATGGGCAATGCGTGAGAATAAATATGTGCAACAAAAGCATGATTACAGCGTCAGTTGTCCTATTTAAGAAAATGATTCCCTAATACTGTTAGATAGGCACGGCGTTAAATGAATACTGAATTATTAATGCACCTGTTTCCCTGATAGTGTTTTCCTTTTTTCATCCACAGAGCTGCTGGGGACACATCCGCCCATGAATTTCACAGACAGGGTTGTCAGATAATCTTTTATTTGAAAATGATTCTCTTTCCTAAGATTGTGTGTTATATCTTGTAAATCGCGTGTGATAGTACTTTTTCATGTAGAAACCATTTATAAAGGCCCAGCCTCCTAAATTTATGTTCAAATTTAATAACTGTTGTGTACTGATATTTATCAATTGATTGGTCAAAAACAGCAATAGGCTAATTTGTCATTGTAACAACAAATAATGTCCTCTTTTGAAGTACAATAAAGGTTGTTTCATTACAGGCACGCATCAGTCAGCTGAACAGATGGTATGTACAATATGTGGAATATGTACAAGTAAATTCATAATCTGCAGTCACAACAGCATTTACTGCTTTTTATCATTTTACCAATTGACATTCGCACTGTGGTTAATAAGTCATTGTTATCACCAATCACTAGGTGGCAGACATGCTCCATTATTCTGTCTCAAATGCATCAGCTGACGTGTTAAGAATGACAAGTATGACAGCGTCGGTATTTGCAAGCATTGTGAGGCAAAACACCAGATGTGGAAAAACTATTTATTTGAGTTACAGTTTGTATATGGACACAGTCACTCAGTTTGAGGTCATTGTGCTTGTGTAAAATAGAGATCTTTGAAGGGAGCTGTTGTCTCTAAATTTTAAAAACAAAACCTTAAAAGAACAACCTCAACTTGCATACACATGTACTTATTTACAATACACAAAACAAACAAAACCCAGTACATTCAGCCTGCTGCTAGCGATTATGTGGTTGTGACAGAATTGACGGTTAACAGCTCAAGAGCACTGAAACCTGTCAAGGCCTCCAACAGTCACAGCTATGATGGAAAGATTGATAACATTGACCAAAAAAAAATGGAAGTTAATGTGTAACGGCTCATTTCTTTGTAAAATGGCACAAAAATACTCTGGATCCCTTTTAAATGCAATGCATCAAAACGAGTAAGAATGACAAGCAGCAGTAGTGTGAAAATTCCAGAGTCAAGTCCCTGACTATGCAAACCTAAACCTAGTCAGACCCTGAATTAAACTATAACATATTATTTCTGCTCATGATTTAAGGTCAAGTTAATCTACACAACTGTGACCATTTGGAGTCGGCAACATGAAATACACATTACCACAAAAAAACACCATCCTCATTCAGCCCACATGACATAACGGACTGAAAATGACAAAGCTTATAGTGTTTGGTGTCGCCATTGCAGCAGATTTGAGTAGTTTCTTCCCCTTAAGATAGTACAAAACCCATTAAAAGAACAAGGCGTATGACAGAAATCTCAAGACACAGAATTAGAATCGGTTGTTTAGTTGTTCTGCTTGGAGACAAAAAGGTAAAACCATAACCTGTTTCTGTGTCGGTGTGTGACACCAAAAGTAGTCTGTGGAATGCTTTCTTATCACTCAGAGGTGACAAAAACTTCAGATCTACCACATTTGATTTATAATATTGTTCCAAAATTATCAACTTTACCTATTTCCTATCTGGTTCTATTTTTTTTGCCCTTGAAAATTAAGGTTGTATCCTTTTGAGATCTTGAGCGCCTTCTGCTGCAGCCTATAATCAAATCATCACCCATAGCTGTTGAGGGGAGGACAACTGCCAGTATTTAATGTGTGTGTGTGTGTGTGTGTGTAGTGTGAGTGAGGAGTTTCACTTTAAAATGGGATCTACACCATTTGGAAAAAATTGAAACCTACAAAAAAGGCTTAAATGTTTTACCTTTTTTCCGGGTTATCCATATTGTTTGAAGATGCGTAACAATGGGGCTCAGATAACTGATGACTCCAAGTGTGTACCGTGTACATATGTGTACGATCGAATGTGTCTTTGGCAGAGGACGTTGCTACTATCCATTGTTCTGGCTCAGTGAGGGTGCAGCGGCCCTTGTAAGGGCTGTGCAGTTCCATGAAGCCATTCAGCTGTTCAGCTAATGGACCTCCACCTCACGACTCTCCTTTGAGGCACCCAAAGACGCACGGACAGCGTCTCCTGCTCTGAATGTTTCCCGTCAGATAATTAAATCTCCACCAGACACAGCAGACTCAGCTGACTTGCACTCCAGAGTTTTGCTTTGCACGTGCTCATCCTTTGTTCCCCTTGCACTGTTTGTCTCCTCCTGGGCATTGTATGAATCAGACCTGCTCTCTTGATCTACCAGACATCCATTCGTCTGTCGCTCTGCAATACTTGTGGAGACATCTTCTGACCAGTGAGTGACCTCATCTGGAGAAGTCATAATGAAGCTGTTTGCATTCTGGATTACGTTCTCTGTCTCATCGCAAATACTTTCTTCATCACTGACCTTGATGATACTCCCACTGGAGGACAGTGACTGACTGTCCTCATCGTTGTCCTCCTTATCACTTGTCTTTACCAAATCTACTTGCTGTTTAATTTGGTCCAACTGAGTGTCTATTTGTTGAATGGAGTCCTCACCACTGCATTGTACCTCTGGCTCACAGTGCACTTTGTGTGTTTCTTCATGGATTGCGGACTGAAGACCCATCTCATTTGTGCGCTCAAGCTCTTCACTTTGTACTTTATCTGTTTGCCTACTTGAGCTCTGAAGCTCCACTGGACAGCTGATATCTGTAACATGGCTCTCTGAGCTACCAACTTCAGAGATAACATGATGATCTAAAACCTGCTTCTCAAGAGAGAGAGTTTCTAAAACTGACTCCTCGGACCTGATATGGTGTTCTATAACCTGCTCCTCGGAGCCAGTGTCCTCAAAGTTAACACATTTTAGAACTGTTTCAGAGTTCACACTCTTTTTTGGAATCTTTTCTGAGTTAACCTTTTCTCCATTAACATCAACACAACTGTCCGACTGACCAGCTTCTCCCTGAAGAACACTCAGAGGAATAGAGCCTGTCTTTGTCCCCGTGTCTAATTCCATAAGGTTCTTCTCTGTATTGCTCTCCACTTCACAGTCGTCCTCAAAGCCAATCTCCATGGGTGAATGCACCTCTACTGGGGTCTGTATTTGACAGCTCCTCTGGTGGGTCTGTTCGGCGACGTTGGGCGTCTCAGGGGCTACAACATCCAGGCCCTCACCCAGAAAAAAGGTTGCCTTCGATGGGCTGCAGTGCTCAACAACAGCCTCTAGGTGGTGGTTCTGCTGAAGGACCCTTAGTGAGCGTTTCTCTGTGTGGCTGAGCTGTAACATAGCTGTGTCCTGATCATGGACCTCCACTAAACCCTCTATATGCTCAAAGTCATCAGATGACAAAAGCTCAGGAGTGGACAGTGGCTGATGTGAAGCTGGGCTGTGAAATGGGGAAGACAACACATTGAATTTAATACATGAAGTTCCTGTTTTTTCCCCTCCAAATTTCACACTTTTACTGCAATGCCTCTGTGACTGGTGCTCCATGAATAAATAAACCTGAACCTAAACAGTTAAGATAATGCACAGGTATAGAGGCTGGTTGCATATCATAATCCCTACAGCTTACCTCTCCATTGACTCATAAGAAACTGCATTCAAACTTGGCTCCTTGATCGTGTCGTCCTCCTGAGCCTGAGCCAAGCCCCGATTGGACGAGGCATAGGTGAGGATGGCATCTGTCACAGTGTAGGGTGTGTGTCCCTGCACACAGTCCAGGATGTGTCCGACTGGCAGTTGTGTCTGCAGGAAGAGGTGGAGCTGGCTGTCTGACAGACACACCGTCATGTGCAGCACTCTGCCAGCAAACAGACATGTCAATACAAGCACAAATATGAAAAGAAATGTCAACAAATATCTCTAAATATTGAAATTAGTTTTGTTTTGGAAAAAGAACAAGAACTGACTTGTCCAGGAAGACCTGGAGTCCTTTCCGTCTCCTCTCCAGGAAGTCCTCATTGGTGAAGGAGAACAGGGACTTGCCAGGAAGATCTGGCACTGGTCTAGAATAATGAGAACCAATAAACATGCTTTGTTTTCTGTCCATTTATTGGAAAAATGGTTTTAACTAAGATTGTTTATGTAAAAAAAAACCTGCCGAATTGAGCCGTTACATCACAGCTCATCTGTGGAGTCTCAGATGGGCTGTGATGTAAACTTCCCCCTTTATGTTTACAGTTGTATCTATTGAATCGATAATCTTACAGCAAGCTTAACTGCTCAACAACTCACACCAAGCCGGCATTCTTCTGCAGCTTCTTCTTGAGCCACGCAAATTCACTGTAGCGCCGACGCACACAAGACGTCTTGGCTGTGAAGGCTTTGCTGTTGGTCTGGGATTAAAAAACAAAAATAAGAAGCATAAGTATAATATGGAAATGTATGCAGATTTTTTTTTTAAAGAATTTAGAACCAAAATTACAATTATCATAGTTACAATAATTCAAAATACACCAATAAACATCACACACACACACAAAAACAAGAAGCGGAGGGTGCACATTACAATACACGGGGAACATTCTATTCAATAAATGAGCAGAATAAATGAATAAATAAAATTTGGCAAATTTATCCTTTGGTTCAAGCACACAAGCAGAATTCTAGCATGATTCACAGCAGGTTGTCCCTATGCAGCACCGTGAAAGAAATGGCTCCATTGTTTAGAGAGGTTCTTATGAAGTTTCTCTAAGGACCATCAGCTGAATGATCATATTCACCTCACATGAGAACTGTAGTAATGGGTTATCCACTCTAGGTATGACCTTCACATTGTACCATAAGGCTGACAAAGATACTAATTTGTTTGTGAGGGACATCTTGCATTATATACAATGGAATACGGGTGGACATCTGAAAGATCTCGTCCTCCCCTACTCTGTGGATCAACAAGTATTTTGTAGGCAATTCTGGGCTTCCTGTCCTTCCACAAAAAGCTTGATTGAATTTTGTTGATTTATTTTAACCAACTGGGGTAAAACTTAAGTGGAATAGATGAGATAAGAAAAGCCAGCCAGGGTCAAAGATCTGTCCCATGATAACAGATAGGACTGTCCACCCCTTAGTGTCCTCTTTAATAGATTTCAAAAGCTCTGGCACATTCAACTCCGCTTTTTTATTTGTGCAATTACTATGGTGACTTGAATGACTCATGACCCAACTATTTGCTGAGCTTGTTGCAGAACTAAACCACTATCACATGGGAGATTTGTTCCAGCAACGTGTGACACAGTCCAGTCGCGTTGCTCAACAATCCACCTTATGACAAACCCTAATCAATTATAAACTGTGTTAATGAGTTCTCGTGTCTGTAAAGCAGACAAACAAATTCCATTCCAGGATAAAAGTCCTCAGACGAACGGTTTCTTCACCACGTGGTCCAAGTATTTCCTCAATTGAAAGTGATTAAAGTGCCTTAATTAAAGCATGAAGCAGCACCAGATTACAGAGAAGAATAATTACTCTGTGATGTGCTAACCTGGATGCTTTCAAAGGGACATTTTTATAGGTTTACAATATTTAATGATTCATATTCAGCCGTGTACATAGCATCTATTTTATGGGATGTAAGAGTGTTTTGACTTAGGTTGAGGAATGCAGTCACAGGTAATAAAATTTAAACAACAGTAAGGAATGTTTCTGAAGAGGGAGTTTCTGGATAAACTGTTTAATTGTCAAAACACACTGAGCAGAGACAGAGGAACCATTGTGTACAAAGTATTTTCTGTGGGTTCTAATACCAAAGACAATATGAATTGAAAAAAAAAAGCAATATGTGATTTGAATGTCTGAGAAAAGCCAAAATCACAGGTTAACCTTTTAGTTTTATTTGCTTTTATTTAACCCATCTAGACTGAATAGACTTCTCACCTTGGTTCCTTTTCAGTAACGACATGCTGCATGCTCACTTAAAATAGGCAAAGCAATAACATAACGATGACAAACTGAGGTACGATCTCGAGAGGTCACATGGTCTTAGCCAATTTCATGAGTCACCACCCACGCAACTCCAAATTGCTCATCGAGACAAGCAGCCTGCTGACACAGCAAATCCAAACCTGACTGCTGCCATGTCAACGACACAGACTTCTGTGTATACAAAATGTAAGGAATCTATCTGCTGCCCAGTGAGTGGTTTTTAAAGATTAGGTTTGGCTGCAGTAAGATCAAATGTATTACATACTCATTATTACATAAACACGCCGACTTCTTGTGTAAGTCTAGCAGCTCACTAAAAGTGATTACATAAGCCATATAATGCCAGACAAATATTATTACTCACATGGAGGAATATCTTGTAGTCCACATATGAATTCCACGATCCTTCATGCTGAATGCGGGGATCTTGTACCCGCACTGCAATAAATTCCTGAAAAAGGGAAATAAAGACACATTACAAGTTATAATAAACAGCGGTGATGTTTGTGTGTTGCTGAATCAGGGTGAAATTGCAATTGAGAGCGAGATTACTATCAAAACTGAAACATGGCAGGCCGAGTTCCTCATATGTGTTTAAACACATCAATGAAGGTTTTATCGTTTGGTCTTTGTTAAGCAGAAGTTTGTTTTCTCATCTTTCAGTGAGTGCGTTTTTGTAGAAAGTGGAGGAAGTGTCCCCAAAAACTAAATGTCTTTTAACTTTTTCAGTTTCAACATCATGCAAAGTGTAGATCGGAAG